>JAAEAF010006121.1:0-73033 GCA_011037195.1 Triatoma infestans | reverse complement strand
AAATTTTTACACATCGATGCATTTCTATATAAGAGTGTTTATATATACTTTTTATTCCGAAGTTCCCACGAAAACGGGAAATTCCGAGCGTTTCGCGAGGTTGGCAGAAAAAGATAGACTCAGACGCGTTGCGATCGTGGCGTGCTCTTGAACCTCTTTCTCAACCACTTATAAGTACCGCTCACCGCCACCAGTCTCGAAGTACCTCACACCTGTCTCGCGCAGTATTAGTAGACAAGGTATTCCAAAGCAATTCCGAAACAAATTATCAAAATCACGCATGGTTAAGCGGAAGAGCCATTCTCCTGGCTAAAAATGTCGACGTACTCGATATGAACAACATCATTCTAAACAGAATCGCAGATGAAACAATGTCCTACAAATCCATTGACACTCCGTGATGGACCAAAGTGAAGTTGTGAATTTTCCAACGGAATTTCTTAATTCACTCGATGTTCTCGGATTACCATGCCACACATTCTAAATTTGAAAATTGGAGTGCCAATTATATTACTCCGAAACATCAATCAGCCAAAGTTATGCAATTGTACACGTTTAGTAGTTAAAAAACTGATGAATAATCTAATTGAAGCAACAATTCTCATTGGACCACATAAAGGTGAAGACGTACTACTTCCACGAATACCACTCATCCCGACAGATATGCCGTTCGAGTTCAAACGACTTCAATTTCCAATACGCCTTGCGTTCGCTAGACTATCAATAAAGCGCAAGGACAAACTTTGCAGTGTGCGGTTTGAATTTAGAAAACGAATGCTTCTCTCATGGGCAATTATATGTCGCATGCTCCAGAGTCAGTAAACCATCTGATCTTTATGTTTATGCAGAAAACGGGCAAAAAAAAAAAAAATGCAGTCCATTCACTAGCTTTACAATAAAAAAAGACTCAGTTAAAAACATATTTTTCTTTCTTTCCTTTCAGTTTACAGCAACGCAAAGTAGGGTATTAAATTGAATGATTTGTTTTCTTGCAGAATCTATGTTATCTACAATACTTCTATTTACTTCCCTTATAATTAAAATCAAACTGAGCCGCAGTGAAGCGTGGCCGGGTTTAGTTAGTTTATAATAAAACAATAAATTACAGGAAAGAAAAGGAAATCTTTTGTGCAGTTTTTTACAAAAATAAAAAAAATATGGTTAACCTATTTAAAAATTGCCCTACTTGTCACAATATTTTCCAGTATTTACTGGCTGGTATTTCCCATCCGCCTTAGATTTTTTTTTTTTGTATTTATACTAGCTCGTTGTTAGTAGTATGTTTGCAGCGCGCTTGGTAGGAACGCTGCTGAGGTAATGTAAGCCCTACTGGTTCTATTACATTGGATGACGTTAGGGGTAGCAAATGATTGTTTATGTCCTTGACTTTCCCATACAGTAAGGAAAACTAGGGAGAAAAAAAAAATAGGTTGTTGGTTTGGCAAGTTTTCCTCTTGTTAGCTAAAGGACTTTTCCCATACAATCCCTATTGACATGATATATTGCACTTGTGGTTGTGTGTGAGTGTGTATATGTTTTTGTAGAACAGTGTATGAAGATATTACCGGAAAAGTAAGAGACATAACAAGGGGAAAAGCTTTGGTAAATTAGAAAAAAAAAAACCTTTAAGAAAAATATTGTCCTTCTTTTTCTTTTTAGTCGTTTTTCATTTTCTATTTAAACATTATCGCGGCTTTCTCTTATTGCAATTAATAAAATTATAAAATTAACATTAAATAGAACATAAATATTAAAATAAAAATAAATAAAGTGGTAGTGGGTAAGTACATTATTTACGTAAGACAGATAATAGTCGAATGATTAAATTGTAGTCCAGAAGACAGGGCCAATAACAACAAGAAACTAACCACAAAAACATCTGAAATCTAACGTCACAGATTCCTCAAATAAATCTATCTGTTCACATTCTATTACTATCTACCATGTGTGCTAATTAACATATAGTATACACTCAACAACAATAAAGTTTATATTAATGTGATGGCATATCAAAAGTAAAAATTAGTTCCCACACTGCCCGCAAGAAACGCCAAGCTCGTATAAAAGGAAACAAAGCCTACCACAGGGGTTTAAATTGAAGGAAAAAGGGACAATGGAGGCCCCCATTCTATATCGATCTTGAAGAGCAAAGAGACCTTCCGTGTGATCAGCCAAACACAAACATCGAGTCTACACATCAACTCTTGCCTATCTGTCAGTCTCTCATTGATTTTTATCTCCCTGTCTCTTAATCTCATAAGTCAAGTCCTTAGATTCATAAGTGTATATATATTAACTATAGTGCAGTAGTAATAGTATTTAGTTATTAATTTTAAACCCCCTGAAACTCCCATTACATTAATTGAGTTAACTTTTGAACTGAAATTCCAAATTTGAAAAAATTGTATATGTTATAATGTGTCAATTTTATAATTGTATTATCTGCTAATAGAGTTCATAGAGTGAAACGTGAGTGTTTCACAACCATATTTTGTTTTCTGCATATCTAATTATTCCCACCAATCAAAACCAAGGAAACTTTTGCTAAATCTCAAATTTAAACAAAATATCTTAAACAGCTTCAGCCTGATTACAGATAGAAAATTACGGACATACAGATGGAAAAAAAAACGCTGATCAAGCGTTAAATATAAAAATATCACACTTTCATTAACATTACAATTTATGAAACACAAAATTAAATTGCTAGGGGAAAAACCCAATGTAGGGAATTTTAAATTTATCCCAAGTTACTAAAAATTTAAATGAACATTACTTTTTACTAATTATCTAATTAAAAACTTATTTTCGAACCGTGGTTTACTTAATTAGCGTAATTAATTAACTTAAGACGTTGATAATTCCCATGGGAGTCCTTTCCCAAAACTCTTGGTTATCTAGCGTTATAAAAGATGGATAAAATGGTGGAAGAGAAGAGGGAATACTTGGGGAGATAGGTGGTGGAAAAAAAAGAAGTAGGAAAATTCATTGTAAGCGAGTAAAGGGGAGATGACTTTTAATAAAGGTGTGTTGTCCTAATTAGTGTGAGTTGGAGTCTCCGCGCTCTGCATTGGGGTGAAGACCAGGATGGCTATTTGTATGCAGAGAAAGCATGCGCAAAAAGTTTTCCCACTACTTTCTGACTCGCCTAGTTTTTCTGGCCAGGTCAAATACCACTTAGTACCCTTTTGGTCTACACAATCTTCCTGTGTGTGTGTGTGTGTGTGTGTGTGTTTAATCTTATTTCTTCCTAAGAAAGAATTATCATTTTTCAAGTCCAAGTAGCCCATGTTTCCCCCCCACATTTGAAGCAATGAGTCCACGTGCTTTGCAAAGTTGATCTGGTCATTTCTTCTGACAAGAGTCAGAAGTGATATCTCATATTAAATAATCTTTAACTCCATTTGGGATCCTTTAACCACTCTGGTTGTGGTCCAAAGCAATGCTGAATGAATACCCATTATTTTCAAGAGCAGGCAGATTATTAGAAATAAAAGTAATTATAATAATAATTGACAGCGCCAGTGTAATGAATGGTAGCGGGTGTTGAAAGTGAGGAAATGAAAACACCAACTGACACTAAATTCACATTTTATATATTTAGAATTTTCAGAGAAAGCAATGAGAGAAGAATGTATAGAAGGAGTAGAAAGTTTGATCGAGTGAAGTGTGAATGATGATAGTTGATTGGTAGCGTGATAGATTTGGAATGATATAGCACTGATGTTTGCGAGTCGCTAGAAGAGTGATGTAACAACTCTTGCTTGTTCTTACAGTTCTGAGCTAATATTTAGCGAGGTGAACCTTTCTAGCTTGAGGTTAATATAGTGACTGATGTTAAAAGTTGGAGACTGGCCTCTTCAAGGTAGAATTTGTAACTTACCGCAAGCCCCTGAGGTAGTCAGCATGTGTTGTTCACTTTTTCATTTGCTAGAGACTCATTAGGTGAGAGATTTGCTGCCATGGTTGAAGCCAATTTTCGAATACATTGCAGTGGGCGTGTCAGAGAATGTAATGCTTAGTTGGAATGCACTTGACAGCGCGATGGTGGCCCTTGATGCGGTTGCTAATGAAGCTACCTGTCCAGCTATTCTATGACGATATTTACTGGCTATTGGTTCCATTATACCAGCCTGTGCTACCCATAGAGTTTCTCGTTCTAGAAGCCTCTACAATTCACAGTCAAGTGATAAATAGTACTGTCTAAGAGAAGTGCACTAAGAACGTAGAATGTAACGACAACTAGAATGCTTAGATCTCGCGCCTTGGGATGTCCATTACTAATATTAATAATATGATGTTTAAAGAAAAAGTTGGAACCGTTTTTTTTTTGTTTTTTTGAGTAAATTGAAACCTGAAACCAGCAATTGAAGCAACTGAAAAACCAGTCAGTAAAAGTTACGCTTACTGGTTGATGGATTTCACATAGGGATAGGCAGGGTTTGGCCTTCCTCTCTTTTGAGTAATAATAATTAGTAATAATAATCATGGTAGGGAAGAGATTAGCTAAGTGGTTAGAGTACTGGATTCCCACGCGGAGGACCCGGGTTCGAGTCCAGCTGTGCTACCCTCAGATTTTTGCTTCCTTGGAGCCTCTACAGCTCACTGTCCGGTGATGGTAACGAGAGAACACTGTCCGGAGGCCGGCAGTGCACTGAGAAGGCTCCGGGCACCAATGATCATAGATGTTGACGCGCTTTAAATTAAAAAAATATATTGCATGGTCCAACACCGACTTGGAGAAGCTGCAGCGTACTGTGAGAACTCAGATGACAAAGCGTACCAAACACCACTTACATGCCAGCAGTATAACGTTGACCATTCCACGAATTGCGGGAGGAAGAAGACTAAGTAATATCAAGGATTTATGTCATTCTCAAATTAGAAATTTGCGAGAGTGCTTCCATAAGCGCGCCGAAGATTCTCCGTTACACAATAGCATATGTGAGGCCAGACCAGCCTCACGCCATTAAACTTAAGTTAGCCAGAGCAAGGGGGTAGGAATGTAATACTGAAGACTCCAACAAAATAGAAACCTGGAAGAGCATGTCACTGCATGAGCAACACTCTCACGATTTGAGCCTATCATTTGTCGACAAACGTGCGTCGAACGCCTGGCTCAGCTGTGGTGATCTGTTTGTTGAGAAGGAGGGTCAATGACAGCTTTCCAGGACCAAGTGGTCCGCACCAGGAATTATGACAAATACATAATTAAAGCGCCTGGAATACTGGATGATCGATGTAGACTGTGTCACCAGAAGTCGGAAATCATCCAGCATATAATAAGTTCATGCGAAATGTTGGCGCAGTCTGACTACCTCCACCGGCACAATAAATTGCCCCGGTTAATACATGGGAAACTTGCTATCAAGACTGGTTTGATTGAGGAAAGTGTGCCATACTACAAGTATGACCCTTAATCTGTACTGGAATCCACCACTTGGAGACCGTACTACGACCAGGCAGTGCTCATTGACAGAACAGTCCATCACAACCGACCCGATATTCTGCTTTATGACAAGGAGAGGAGGGCAGAAACGTTGATGGACATTGAAGTTCCGAACACTAACAACCTCCTACAAGTAATGGCAGAAAAAAAGCGGAAGTATGCAGGAGCTTGGGATCGAAATAAAGAGACTGTGAAAAGTGGATGCTGTCCGATTAGTACCCATAATCCTCTCGGCAACTGGTATAGTGCCCCACGAATTGCACGAAAGTATATCCACTCTGGAATTTGACCGAAATATTTATAAGGTCTTCCAGAAAGCAGTTGTGTTAAACACGTGCCATAATATCCGGAAATTCTTGAACTGTAGAACGAATAATAATGTGCTTGGATTCACCCCGTACATTATCCAATATATTACTGAGGTTAAAAAAAAAGAAATAATAATAATAATAATAATAACAATAATAATGTATATACATAGGCCATTCGGAAAAACTCAAGGATGTAAAAACATGTATTTCCATTTTTAAAAACCCAAATTTCAACCCAATTTTTTCACGATTGCAATAGTTCTTCTTTAATTGACTTCGTTTAAAAGCTGGATGAATATTTGCCATGCTTAACTGCAAAAGTAATTTTGTTCAAAATGAAATACAAACCTACAATCTGGAACTTTTCATTTTAATTTAAACTCTAAGTTGAAAACATTTTAATGAGAATTAATTACTATATTTTTAAAACATTTTCGTGGTTATTTGATGTACTTAATTATTTTTTTTTTTTTTTTTTTTACTTTTCCCTTGCCAAGATGTTTAAAAAACTGTAACTGGCAAATAGTATATTTCATCCAAGCGCAGGAAATTAACTGCTTTTTACAAGCTCCAGTACACTTCTGCTATCAAGTCGGCCATCTCCCTCTCCGACTCACAACTGTCTCTCTCTCTCTCATCGCCATCTTCTTCCTTTCCAGTTCTTCACCCCACCGCTAGCCGACTTAATTTAAATCATCATCAAGTTAAGCAAGGATGAAGCGGCAGTGCTGGGTGGTGAGATTTCCATTTTGCCGCCGCTTACTGAAAACTCACTGATATTTCTACAGCTTTCCCTACTTATGAGTAAACTAAAACTCACTGCCACAGTACAAGTGAGGAGAGTTGAAGGAGTAAGAACTGGAAAACGTACAAACGCACTTGAAGCTTACACGGCTATTCCATTCTACACAACAGCCAAGAGCATCCCCCCCCCCCGGTTTGTACACTGTTTTGCTAATAGCTGCTGTCATCTTCATCCGGTAGCATTTTTCACTTACACCTAAACACGTTTTTCCGCCCTAACCTTCCTCCTGACTCCCTCCCCCTAACCTACACTAATATAACCCCATCCTTTATATCCCTGGTCTGTGTGTATGTATGTATGTAAGCAGTGGTAGATTTCCTAGACAAGAACGTTTTAACAGTAGTAGAGTGGCATATATGATGGGGCGGTTGGCGGGTAGGAAAAATAACCTCCTTGTTCGCCCGGCGAGTAACTGGCACAAAATAAAGGTCACTGTTTAATTAAATTGTACGTTTAATTTTGAAAAAGTAGATTTTAAGCTGTACTACATTTTATTGTCTCAAGTTTTCTGGTTTGAGGATGTAAAAACCTTGATAGCACTATTTTTATAGGTTTTTTTTTGTTGTCTTGGGTCTATGACTTTCTCAACACTTGATATAATGGGGCTGTCTGAGGACTGTGTTCATAGCGAGTCAGATCCAGTAAATGACTTGGTAAAGTTGATAAGGTTTTGTAGCAGATTTAAAAAAAACGGTAAACTAGTGGGCGTGTATATTGTGCTCCCCTGCCCAAACCCAACTTTTTAACTCTTGCTATTTCTTCATTTCACGCTCGCTAAACAACTTAGGACAAACACTGCTTTATCCCAGCAAATAACCTTTTCCCACTCAAAATAAAAATAAAAAAAATAAATAAATAAAAAAACACTACCTCATTCTATTCTCTGATTTTATTCATCTTTTCTTGCCATGTAATCATTAACTTTTAGTTTCGGTTCGCAAATTACATTTACATTGTATTTGTAATTTCTTTATATCTTATTATTGAGATCGTGTCAAATATTTGAAACTGAGTTTTCTACAGAACACTAATGTTTTCTAGCAATCTGTTTGTGTGTGCGTTCGTGCTTGTGTGTGTATGTGTCGGAGTTGGGCAGTAATTAATTACATGACTATTTAATTACACCTTCAATTACATGAGTAAAATTGGACATACTTTCAATAGAAAAACAGTTGAATGGTCCAAAATATAAAAATAACTGGTTCCAAAGAACAATTACACTGAAGTAATTGTAATATCCAATTACAATTACTGTAATCGTTTTAAGTAATTAAAATTACTTCTTTCAATTACTGTAACTGTAAGTGGGGTTCTCAATTACAATTACTTCTTGTCGCTATGTAATTGTAATTACAATTACCACTAATTCAATTACAATTACATGTACTTGTAGTTGCAGTAATAGAAATACAAATACAAAAAAAAATTGAGTAATTGAACAAAAGTAAACTCTGCCACATTTCCACTCAAGAGAACATAATCTCTTGGGTTAAATAAATTTGTTCTCCCAATTTTAAGAGAATTCAGTCTCTCAAATTTTGTACCAAAAAAGATTAAATAACTCTACCAAAAAAAAAAAAATTTTAGAAGCTTGAAATATTTGGTCAAATGATTAATTATAACTGGGAGATCGATTTTTTTTTACCCAAGACATTGTTGAGTGTAGACAAGGCCAGGTTTACTAAAGATTCATTTGGTGGATCGACGATCTCTAAATTTAATTTAGGCTTCTGAGAAGGAGAAGGCTTCTGCACTGAGAAGACTCCGGGAGCCATGACCATAGATGTTGACGCTCCCTAAATTAAAAAAAAGAAAAAAAAAGAAGTATTTAACAATAAATATTTCTCAGTAGAAATTACATTGTTAATGTAAGTAAATTTATTTCTTATGAGTCAGAATTTAATAAATAAAAAATATTTCCTAACATATGACTTTTTTCCTTTCTTTTTTTACCGTTGACTAATATCTAATTACTTGTTTATGCCATTTCGGCGTTAACAATTGCAATTACCAATTACAATTACTTGGAATTGCAGAAGTACAATTACATGTAATTGTATTTGGTAGTTGAATTACTTTGGCTCAACCAGTAATTGTAATTGTGGTACATGATTCGTAAAGTAATTGCAATTACCAATTACAATTATATGTAATTTTAATTATATTTCTGCAATTTCAAATTACAGTGATTAGTAAGTAATCGTAATTGCAATTGAAATTACGTTTTGCCCAACTCTGGTGTGTGTGAACAAAACAACGCAAGGTGCTCAAACTTGGTATTCCTTTTCTAATTACAGTATCTGACATAAAGGTTCCAAGCAAAATCCATCTACGAAAAATACGACTGTACTAAATGTTTTTTTTTCTTTTCAGTTTTCCCGATTTTCTTGAAAACGGCTCCGAAGATTTTCTTTAAATTTCATGTACTATTTACACAAATAAATGCCCATTACTTTTATTGAAACATTTCTCCAAGAAAATATTGACATTTGATGGTTTCTGAGTTAAGAGTAACGTTCAGATTTCCACTAAAGCACTACTTCAGTACAATGTATGGTTCCACCAGCAATTTAATAATGATGTACTTTAGAAGCATTGCTAGAATTCCAAATTTGATGAATTCTGTTAACCGTAACTGCGACTTTACAAAATAAGGATCCAAATTGTTTTTGGAATTTTCACGAAAAGGAGTAATACAATTCCCTTTATACTTAAGAAATTCTACCAGAAAAAAAATGATTTTCGGATGTTTCGGATTAGGAATCCATGACATTATATTATTTCAAATGTTGTCTGCTGGATTACAGCGTAAAATATTCAATTTCTATCTGCAATCTGTGCTAACCAATATAATATTCTCCTTCCACATGTATTGATTTAAATATACCAAAGAATATCTGTGGCGCCAAATCCTGTTTACATCATTTTATTAACGTGTTCCATTTATTACAATTTAAATAATTTCTTTAAAATCATTGCCATTTAAAAAATGTTTTATTAAAATATTTATATAATACTATTTGCATTGGCAATACACTGTAATCCAGGGCATGAGGTCTGAGCTTCCTGTGGCTCAATCTGCAGCAGTATTAAACTGAGGAACATTCAATCTTAGCCACTCGCCTGGACTTCGCCTTATGGCAGGTGCTGAAACATTCAATAAGTATTTTGTTCTAAGTGTTTTAGAGTTTTTTTTTTTAATTTAAGGCGCGTCGACATCTAAGGTCATTGGCGCCCGGAGCTTTCTCAGTGCACTGCCGGCATCCGGACAGTGTTCTCTCGTTACAGACAACACTGTCCGTCACCGGACAGTGAGTTGTAGAGGCTCCTAGGAAGAAAAAATCTAAGGGTAGCACAGCTGGACTCGAACCCGGGTCCTCCACATGGTACGCTAACCACTTAGCTATTCCCTTCCCTTTTTAGAAGTTTTACAAAGAATGTAAAGTATCCCAAATATATCTATAAAAAAAAAAGAAAAAAAAAGTGTCAAATCTGTCAATGTAAAAAGTTTTTCAATCGCCATTTTTAAAACGTATTAGAAGGATTAAGTGGTTTTAAGGTACCGCGAAAGATATTAGATCACAATATTAAAAAAAAAAAAAGAAATACATAAATCAACGATAAATATATCACGGGCTAGCAAACATTATCAAGAAACTTTCAAAATTGCTCGTAAATTACACAACCAAAAAGAGGATTTAGTTCTGGTAAACTTGTTAATAAAAATACCTTAGAATGATAAATAAATATCATAATGATAATTAAATATCATAATGTATAATTTATAATATCATAAATTATACATTGGCCCGTATGAGGTGGATCGTACTTGTGGTGACACTACCTACCCCCAAATGACTGCACACCTAGAGGGAAATTCCATTTGTATTATCAGTAATCTCAAACCAACCTGAAGAATTAATCTAATAAGCAGAGACATTTTCCGTGGTACCCTGGTTCATTTTGTGGTCATCGACCGGTTTCAGGAGTTCGCCAATCTTCAGGATGCGTTCGTCAGACAGTGTGATAACACAGACTTGCACAGAGCAAATTCAGTTTACACATTAACTGGTATTTTTTAATTGTATTTGAAACTAAACTCTTAAACTAGGTCAAGAGGGGTATGGTGATTGTACCTGAGTGGGAAAAAGGAACACGTGTTTGGGTTGTTAAAGGGGCAAATGTTTCTTAAAATGGAAACACCTAACATGTGGGGGGCTAATCTTAAACTCTGTTGTTGGAGGGAGTATAATCTTAGACCCAAACACGTGTTCCTTTTTCCTACTCAGGTACCATCACCATACCCCTCTTGACCTAGTTTAAGAGTTAAGTTTTAAATACAATTAAAAAGACCAGACAGTGTGTAAAGAGAATTTTGCTCTGCGCAAGTCTGTGTTATCATACTGTCTGACAAACGCATCCTGAAAATGGGCGAACGCCCGAACCGGTCAACGACCATAAAATGAACCAGGCTACCACGGAAAATATCTCTGATGCTTTCCAGCTCTGCGGAACCAACCACCACAACAACTAATCTAATACTACCTGGAGGATGCAAAAGTTATTCTTGGAAATCTAAGACTATTCATCAGTTATGTCAGAAACTCCATCGAACCCGGTGTTCTGATTTCCGAAGCAAGGGCGTAAAGCTGTGACATTATTCCGCTTGAAGTAGATTTATTGGATGGTGGCGCTGTGGTAGAATTGAGAAGGGGGATTCTATCAGAGTTAGTAAGTGTATGAGACTTTATGACAAAGAATGTACGTACAGTCATTTACTACTTTATGTAAGTCCTACATGTTAATTACCATATGTATCATAATTTGTATACAATTTTATGTAATTCCCTTTAGAATAGAATAGAATGACACCGGGTTGGGACTCTAAGAAAGGCACTGCAGCCAGCCCATTGAGGCTTATTGTGCCAACCCCTAAATGTCTAGTAGAGGAATCCTCCCCTCTTTATGAGGTCCAGGACCTTCTTGAAGTACGATTTCCTCCGGTCTCAACGTGCCGAATATCTCATATTTCATTCTGCCGATTGCGACGCAATCAAACAACAGATGAGAGGCCGTCTCCTCCTCCTCTTGGCACAGCCTACACAAGGGCTACGAATCAAATAATCCCATCTTGTGCAGATGTTTCTTGAACATACCGTGCCCTAGTAAACAGGCCTGTTATCAGACAAATCTGATACCTGCTTAGACCCAGGGTCTCTCTGGTTCTTCTTTTACACAGCTCCGGGATAACCCTTTTGCTGTGTTTTGCCCCAGTATTTAGCCTCCAGTGACGATTATGTTCTCTCCGAGTCCACGCTCGCAGAGACGCGCTCGCCATACTTTTAGCTATTCCCAGAACAGGTTCCGGCCCACAGAAAGGGGTGTTCACTTCATTCCTGGTCAGTTGGTCGACTAGTTCATTGCCTGTTAGAAGAGCGCCTCCAGGGAGTCTCTACACTCCCTTACTAGGGAAGAAGTAATTCTGAATGCCCCAAGAGCCTTCAGTGCCGCTAATTCCATCTAAAAAGTATTGAATAGTTAATACCCTGATATATTAGAAAGATTCTTTGGTCCTGTCACAACCTTGATTTTTTTGTTATTATTCCTTTTAATTGTATTTGTTTAATCTGTTAATGAACTAATGTTCTAATATATTTAAAAGTCATTTTGTCAAATAACACTAACATTACAATAAGTACTTTAAATGGGTTGAAATGGTAAATAATTATTTGCTTTGGCAATGCATGTACAGGGAACGATACAGAGAAGATTAGCTTGGTACCTGCGTAAGAATAATAGTATTTTATTTTATTTTTATTTATTTGTAATTTCTTTTTGGAGAGTTCCCCATACAAATCGAGTTGGCTCTACATGGCATACAAAATATAAAGTACAAATACATGACATACAAATACAATGATAAAAAAAGAAATAAAATGGAAACTTATAAACGAACGAAATAAGAACAAATTTTACAAAAAAGAAAGAATAACTATATATATATTTTTTTTGTTAATTGGATTCAGAATATAAGTAAAAATTAAAAGTTGCTTTACACATAACAGTAAGTATTAAAGTAGTCATTCATAATGAATGCTCTAATCTTCATTATATTACAAACATAATAATAAATGTGTTTACAAGTATAGGAGTCTGGAGAGCGGAAAATTTTAGGGAAGTCGTTAGGAGGTATGTTTCTAATAAAGGGAATAAGGTGTCTATGGACATCATCGTAAATTGGGCATGAGACAAATAAGTGGAAGAGGTCTTCAAACGCGTCCCTATTACAAACTGTACACTTGTGTTTGGGGCTGATCAAATAACGGAGATCGTTGATCGTAAATTTTATATAATAAACACTGGATAGCCTAATTTGTGCCCATAACTTGGTAACTGCAAAAGGAGTGTCTATCTGTAGGTATTGCTGTACATCAGGAATAGGGTCAAAAAATTGTAGATACTGAAGGTTATATTTACTGGAATACAAGGCACTCATAGTCCTTATTTAAAAAGTATTGCCTGTAGGTATTCAGCACAAGTACAGTTTTCTATTTAAAATTTTTTGGGTCCAAATCGGATAGTAAGCTATCTTCATTTATTTGTTTGAAGATATTTACCACCTGAGTATACCAGTTGTATTTCAAGGAGGGCTTCTTTTCGTGATAATACCTCAGTCTAAGTAAACAGAGTTTTGGAATCTAGTATCTCCCATAAATAACAATTTAGATATCCATTTCAGGGTTAATTTGAGAACTTTATAACTAGAATTAGATATGTTAAACTCCATACTAATTAACCATAAAGGAGTACTTCTGTTTAGAGAAAACATTTTCTTAAACAAATTTAAATGTGCATATTCTATTTTTTCGAGATATCTTAAACCCCATATTTGAACCCCGTAAATAAGTCAATTAGTTACTAAAGCGTTGTTAAGTTTACTCCTGCTTTCCCAAGATGCAAGAATCATAGTAAGAGAACGTAATAAACGTTAGTTTTATGTAGGTCACCCCATCCGGAGATTATAAGAGAAAGAAAAATTCACACAAATCAAGAGAAAAATTTAAATTTTCAGAAAAATTGTAACTGTATTTTGGCAGGGAAAAACCAAGCTTCGAGTTTCCATACAACTTGGAAAAAAATCTCATTTCCTTAGGAATTCCTCTTAATTTCCATTGCCATGGCTATATAATTGCCACAATGAGAAAAACTCTAATAATTTTTTTTTCCAATGTAGGAGGGAGTTTGCAGCGAGATATGCGAAAGGAAATAAGCAAGTTGACGCGTTAAACAGGCTGAAAGTTTTATTACGCTTTGCTGTTTTAATTAAGTTAGGAAATAGAACTGTGAGTACGGCTGGATATTTCACTTGTGTGTGTGTGTGTGTGGGTGTGTGTACATTTGGATGAGGAAAAAACAAAGCCAGAGCACTGGAGAGGGGGTGTGGTATTTAACCTCCAAAAGGTTGGCTCGTTTATTCAGTTTGTTTTATTATTACAACAGGTTCTTCTTTGAATACAGCCGTCCTAAAACTGAAAATACAAAGCTTTGTTTTATTATGTCATATAATCCTGAAATTATACATTACCAACGGATTTAACTTAAAATTTTTAATAGTTGAATGTAAATTTATTCTTTTTTATTTTTATAAACATTATAGTAAAAAATTTTTGATTGCTTTGGTATTTATTGATACGTTAATCCATCCATCTGAGCCCGGGGGCATTTATCAGTTATGTGATTTACAGTTAGAAAAGCTTTAATCCTCATCAGGAAAGCTCTATATCCAAGCTGAATTTTATGGTTTTCTCTTACTTTCTCAGAATGTGTCCTTTTCACTTTGACTTTCTTATAATTTCTTACTGAATTAAGAAGAAATATAGCAATAGATTTTTCACCAGAAATATATGTTTGGAGTATCCATGACAACGAAGAAATATATTGAATCTCAAAAAGCAAATATCTCAGGAAGAAACTTGTTATATTTTACGTTCAAAATCCAACAACCCGAGCTTTTTTCAGTTTAATGCGATTTTTTTTATATATATTTTTGGAGTATACGTTATCATATATTATATGAGTATATAAGTGGTGCAACTATAAATTGTACTGAATAGCATTTTAATAAAGGGTTGACATTTTTGCATTTATGTTAACTATATCCTAAATCTAAATTAAATGAATATAGGTTTCATGAAAAGAAGTGCGCTTTTAAGGATAAGGATTCTGAGATTTGGAATAATTCCGAAAAGGTTCTATTAATTTTCTCGCATCTTACTAATTGCAAAGATATTATCATGATTAATGGGGCGTTATTATTATTATTATTATTATTAACAAAAAAAAATCGCCACTCTAAGAAGCCTCCCTCAGCAATAACCGGTCTAAAAATATCTTTAATTCCCAATTCCCTTGAGTGTGTAGCCCTTCAAAATATGTGGAACCTCTTAGTATTGGCGAGGATACTGACATAGATAGTGTTAAACAGTTTCCATGACTCCATCATCACCATTCTGACACAAAGCACTAGATGACCTGCCAATTTTGTGCAAATAGCTGGCTGGCTAGCCACTTACTGAAGACTCTCAATTTTATCCTTTTCAGGAGAGCAGATACATCAAGTACTCGTATCTTAGACCGTTTATAAAACTCTTAGCCTTGAAACACACTTCCGTGTCTCTCCACTCCTTCTCAAATTTTCTATTCCTCCATTGTTTGAGTCCCCTGCTGTAAAATTGTTTGGTTACGGCCACTCCTGGCTCGGAACCATATAACCGACCGGTTACCTAAAAAAATTCCACTCTGTTTCACTGAGCACAGCGCCAGCTAGTCACCCCGGACATAAAAACAAATTGCCTCCCCTTAAAAATATATACATATATTTTTAAGCAAGTCTATGCATTTTAAATCACAAGCTAAAGCAGCGCTCTGTTTGTGTGCTAATGCTATTCTGTTCAAAGAAGTATATACTTGTTCAAACAAGTTCAAGCATCGTCTTTTACTAATTCTGCATTAATTTTTCAATAATAGTGTAAATATTTTTAGCTATCAGCCATAAACAATATAAATACGCTACGCACTGTAAATTTTTAGCGAAAGAAAAAAAATCGATGTGTGAAAAATGGCGCTCCTAAATTTTGGCGCCCCGGACAAATATCCGGGTTGCCCGCCCCTAGAGGGAGCGCTGCGCAAGAAGTAAGAACATTACCCACTAATTTAGAGCTCCGACCTCAGCTCTTTAACTTCCCCCAGCAACTCTTCCATCATAAAGCAGCATTCAATGATGCCAATGAGCTCAGTCTCGAAATCAGAGATATCATACCCCTCTAAGCCACGCAGATCTTCTTTTGTTTAGCCCCTGTAACCAAGCTCTTGCTTCAGACAGAGCAGTTTCCTTCTGCCTGGAGCAACAGCACAGATAAATTTAATTTTGTACAATTTAATTTAAATATTTTCTGGAAGAATAGAATTAAGGTGGATTCCAGGAAATCTGAGTCTTCTCAATTAGCCTCTAATTTAAATACCAGTATTTTGGGCATGATGATAGAGAATTGTGAAAAGTAATTGATGAGTTGTGTTGTAGTAGTGGTAGTAGTGGCTTGTGGCGTGAGCGGTTTTGTAAAGGACTTGTTCAATGAAAAAAGAAGTAATAAGAATAATTAAGAAAACACTGGTAGATTAAATTAAATATATTATCTTTAAATAATGTTAAATACTTTTCAATAACACAGTAATATGCTTATTAATATACTGAAACTAGCTATGTTTTATATATGACTGGCACTGATGCTAAGATAGCGATTCCTAGTACAAGTGTTCTGATTGGATGTCTAACACAGACTGTCTTGAAAGAATGCCTTCCAATTGTTAGTTCAAATCCTTTCAAATAATGCTGGTATGTCTGGAAGGAGTGTACTGTCTTATCCTAACGTTTCTTGTCCCTTTGTCTCTTCAGTAGCATTGACCTAAATTATAGTACCTGGCTCTATCCCTTTCACTAAAATATACCCTTTGAACTAGCTAAAATTCACAAAATTATTTCACTAAACTATTTTCAAAATTCTTATTTTCTTTCATTTCTTTCTTCCACTAAAGTTGCCATGCTATCTGGAATTTAGCGATAGGCATTAATATTTGATAAATTATTGTATAATTATTATATTTATTGTTTAATTATTGATTATAACAGAATTATTATAGAATAAAAATGGCTTTGATTTCAACCGCCCTCATATCATTCGCTAATGAAGTTCTTTAGTATTCTATCAGATTTTATATTAAACAAAATGAAGGAAAAAAATTAATAAAATAATAACTTACTGCAGAATTTTAAATATATTAAAATAATAAATAAAACTGCAAACAATAAAATGAAAATAAATCAAAATAAGTTTTTTTATGAAAGAAAAAAAGATGCTTGCTTATACTAAAATTAAGAATAAATTGATGTAACTTCCATTGTGAAGCCCAAAATGAGTAACGGCAGTCAGTTGATAGGGTGTTGTTGTTCGTAGTAAATAGGCCAGACCAATTTTATAGGGAGGGAAAAATGTTTTTTCATTCCCTTAGAGGGCTGCACAAATTGGTATTAAAATTTCAACGATACTACAAATGGATGGCTGTCAGTGACTAAGTATGAGTTTTGTGTGTGTGTGTGTGTGTGTGTGTGTGTGTGTGGGTGTGTGTGTGTGTGTGGGTATGTTGCTAAAAGCAAGGTAAAATCAAGAGTCTCGGCTGGTTCTGTTCTGATCAATGTGTTTTGTTTGTCTGTGACACTCTAACTAATTAGTGGAATCATCTTTCTAACTTTTTATTTATTACAAACTAAATAAATAGAAAAGTTTATTTATACCTAGGGTTTATTTGTACTAGGTACAATTTTAAATAACGGACTAAAATATAACTCTTTATTACTGTAAAGAAAAACACTTTCCTAATATTATTTTTCATTAACTCATTTATTTTTCTTGGAAAAGTAGATGGAAAATATGAAAAATACAAATATCACAGTGTAATGAAGTAAATAATTACTTTTTGTTTTTAATTATTGTAATTTATAAATACAGGATAATAATGTATTTACAGCAACATACTCGATACGTATTGTAACGTTTTTTCCCTCTAAACAGCTAGTGCAACTAGTTTTAAGTGGGTTTGTTCGATAAAATACACTAAATTCAAAAAAAAACCAACACTTTAATGCAAACACAATAAATTTAAATAAACACAATAATAATTAATTCACAGTTTTAAAACTACAAAAGTTCACTTTGTCCACTTTTCATAAACGTACATTTAGTTGTAACAAGAAAAACTCTCCTAGGAGAAGGTTCAGATTCCGGTGGAGAAGGTCTAGAATCTTCTCGATTCTTCAAAAAGAGCAGAGCGCGCCGGCAGCGGGTTCCTACGGCCACTAGGAGAACTTGAGGTATCTGCTTTTTCTCCTAGATGGCACCATTGGCTTCATTTATAGTATTTTATTAATATATAGGTGGTAGAACTACTCTATTGAGGTAGTCACTTCATAGAAATTTTTAAGAATAACAGCTTCGCAGCAGCCCTCTAAAAATCAATTTTTTTTTTGGATCATGTTAGTTCCTTAATGTCCAGTTAGTAAGAAAGGTTATAAGGATAATCGTTGGAACCATATTCCAGAATATCCACAAAAAACTATTAAAAAAAAAAAAAAAAAATGCATCTTAAGTTGAACACTTTCGGTTGATGGATTTAACCGGAAATCTTCGTGTATCAGTTTCCTGCTATTTTTTGGTTTTGATTATATCCTGTTAACCCATACACATATACATACAAACTAAAAAAATGTTTATTTCCTCTTAATAATAAGTAAGAGGAAGTATTTGCGTCGTGCCAGATTTTCGAAATTGAGTTTTCATCAGGAAATACAGGTTTTGGGGTCCGCTAATATGAACACAATGTTTTTCGCAATTGTCTGTACGTGTGTGTTAATAGAATATTTCAAAAAAGAAAATTCGCGAGAAGCACAAACTTGGTTGGCACTTGCCCCTGCCCCAAAAAATTTTTTTTCTTCATTTATTTGTAATTTACATCTGTATATAAATACAATAGTAAATGTGTGGAAAGATACAAATCACCAGAGTCACTTGTGTGGAGAACTCACCCAGCGATGAGACTCCATAAAAAAAAAAAAACAGATGGCTTTACTTGGTTAATAACTTAGTTATTCATTAAAGAGTCTCGAGGCCAGCGGCGTTTCAATCGTCTGGGAGGATGATCTGGAAGGGTAGAAGAAACTTAGCTGGCATACTAAAGGATTAGGGTGAGCAGAGAGGGATAGAGGGAACTTTTTGTATTTGGTTTTAGCAACTTCGTTTATGTAAGGAATATTGAAGTCTTGATGTAGGGTGAGATTTGATATATAGAAGGTAGCATTGACAATGTTTCTGAAGATTTTGGATTGGAATGACTGGATTCGGCGGGAATTGGAATTTTTGGTTGAACCCTATAGTTCAATAGCGTATGTCCACATAGGTTTGAGTAATCCCAGGTAAACTAGCCTTTTATATTGTAGAGATAGTTTAGATCGTCTGCCGAATAGTAGTGATAATAGTTTAAATCGTCTGATAAGGTCTTGTCTTTTTAGTCGTGTATGGGGGTTCCAGGTGAGCCGTTTGTCGATGTATAACTCTAAGTAGCGTACATAGTCAGCAGTTGGAAGAGAAATACCATTAAAATATAGAGGGGGCAATGTAGTCCGTCTTAATGTAAAAGTAGTGTACTGGCATTTTGTCTCGTTAATTTTTATTCGCCATTTTTTGCACCAGGTTTCCAGTGGGTTTAAATGGCTTTGAAGATTTCTAAATGCGAATACGGGATCGTTATGCGGGGAAAGGATGGCAGTGTCATCTGCAAAAGTAGAGAACAGTGTATGAGGGGAAAAGGGGGATGTCAGCAGTGTATATGGTATAGAGAAGAGGACCGAGAATGCTCCCTTGCGGGACGCCAGCTTGGATAGGATATATATGGGAGAAATGGCCCAACATTTATATTAGGACAATTAGCGAAATTTGAGTGTAAAGAAGTGTTGTCATTTTATATATAATATTGTACTAACAGGAGTAAGAAAAAGTAGTGTGAGTGTTTCACATCAGATTTTTTTTTGGTGGGGGGGCATTTATTTTCTTATTGTTCGTAGCAAAAGTTTTCTTTTGTCAATCTCTGCTGCCCGGCATCTCATCCAAAATGTCTCTTTATGTCTAGTTCCATTTCCATTCTTTACCATGACTAAAAGAGTTAATCTAAGACGGTTTAGAGGAAAAGATATGGTGTCTTTATAATACAAAAGAAAGGGAACAACGACAGTAAGTTAAGTAAGAGATAGAGTCAGTGATGACGAACAAGATGAACGTACAAAATGTAGAGAAGTACAAAATGGGTGGCAGCCGCCCATGGGAGAAAGCGCCACTGCCTTAACGGCCGGCCTCTCTTTTGCCAACCCAACTTTCATTGCTGTCTCTTTCAAACAATGGGTGGATTACAATGGTGTGGGGTAAAAAAAAAAAAAAAAATTAGATAAAGTAAATCCTCTGTGTTTTTGTAAAAGGAAAATAAAGAAAAGCAACGAAAGAAAAGTAAAAATAAAATGTAATATGAAATCCCAGATAGTGGGTAAGTACAAAGAAAATTTCCTTTTTCCTTTTAGTTTTAGCTGTTTCTTTTTGTTACTTCAACACGAAATTATGTGAAACGCACTCTGCCAATTTTTTTATAGCAACCAGAATTATATCTTCGAATATAAAAGTAAACAACTTTTTAATTTAATGTTTTACTTTCTCTTAGTGGTGGTAAAAGGACGTATTGCGGATCATGTTAAATTTTCGATATCGAATTTTCATCAGAAATACACGTCTTGAGGTCCTCCTGAGTAAAAAAAGAGGAAGTGGTTCTGGGAAAATGGCCTGTGTGTTTATATACATGTGAACTGCTTAGTCTAAAAAACGGAAAAAAACCACATAAAGTTCAAACATGGCATTCCGATTGCTATCATAATGGGATCTGACAGGAAGTTTTCTGTCAAAATTCCTTAAACGGAAGTTCCATTTTACTGAATGACAATTATTTACGATTTTCTCAAAGACGACTCTAAGGGTATGACCACACAGTTGTGCGCTTTCCTCTTCCTCTTCCCTTTCAACTTGCGCTTCCTCTTTCCATTTCAACATGCGTTGCGCATGCCTTTCGAGCATGCTTCTCTTGAGGCATTCAATTTGTTGTCCACACTTCATCCGTTCAGTGTGCATTTTCGATGGATTCAGAAGCGGCATTAGCTATTTGTGCAGGTTATCTGTTTTTGAAAATTGCACGAAAAAAAAAAGCAGCCCTTCATCTTATGAAACCATTTGCAACTGATCTTAATAAGGGTATCGCCGAAAAGAGTATTTCATTATTGGCTATCGAGAGCAAGGAGAATCATTAAAAACGTTTTTGGCTTGATGGCGCCAGCGTTCAGAATTTTTCATAAGCCTATAGAAATTACAGTTATTGGGACTGTGGTTGATATAGTGTTAAATTGTCTCGTGCATCCTAATTTTCTCCGGGCGCAGCTGGATGCAGCAAGACAGTATTCACCTCCTGGAAGTTTTGATCACGAGGATGAAAGCACTGGTGAAGTTATTTAAGGCACATTGAGAGAGGTTACTTCCAGTGAAAATGGTATGAGACCTCTACAACAAGTACTACGGAACAAACATCACTTCTCGCACTTTTGTTGGCATATAATTTGGAATTTACATCCCACAAAACTATTTGAAGACGATAATCTTCTATAAAATCAAGTGTCTCTTGATTACAGACATAATCTGCAGAAATCTGCAGTCGGAGATATTATTAATTAATAATAATAGTTGAATAATATCAAATGCTAATAAAAAATTATTATTAAAATAATAATTAAATAATATTTAAAATTAATTACATAATATATAACCTATAAAAAAATCACACAACACGTAGCGAGATCAACAAGATGCATAGAATGTTGAACGAAAATCCAAGTAGTTGGATTCACGTGCGACATGAAAATAAAGGCCCATTCAACTTCCATGAGGTATGCAATAACGTTTGCCTCTCGTTCGTCACACCGTGCGCTGTGGCGCATGCCTCTCTTGAAAGAAAAGTTTCACCAGTGTGGACATACCCTAATACTTTTCTTTAAACTTAGAATATCATCTGCAAATCAACACATATAAAGAGCTATTAAATTCATTTGAAATGTTTCTCCGGCAAAAAATTCATTTAAGGGGTTGGTTATGTTTCTGTACAAAGTGGTATTTTAATTTAATATACAATTCTATCAACTAAATAATATTAATTACAGTGAAATATGTTGCCTAAATCCGAGTTTGAAGAAAATTGGTTGACCGGAAGTTTTTACTGAACACTTTTTTTTTTTTAAGTTTTCTGCAATTTTCTCCATAAAAAAATACACCACCGGATTTCATTAAATGATATACTAACTAAGAATTCAGAAATCTATCACTTTTGTAAGACATTTTTTTTCCGAGTAACTTCATTTAATGTAGTTTTGGTGGAGCGGGGGAAGTTATGCTTTTCTCAAAGAAAAGTCTTTTTATTAAATTGATCTAAAATTGAAGATAAGTAAATATTTAGTTTATAATTATAAGTTTGAAGAGAATTTATCAATTATAACTAAGTGAATTGCAGGAAAGTGGTCTAAGTATTCCATTCCAAATATTATTTCAGTTTTTTATTGGCAGTTCCCAATTGAGAGGAATCAGCCTCTATATTTGCATTGAATTAAAAATTACATTCCTCAACAAAAATTCTTAAGTGTTGACATTCACAAGGCATAATTAACAATTATTACAGTTATTAATTGAAAAATTTGCAATTAATAATACTCATAAATATAGGTTTATTTTGCTTATTGGTTTTTTAGTATGTGTAACTCATATACAAATCAGAGTGGTGGCTAGAATAATTAGGTGAATTGGGTAATATCACATAATTATGTAACTGATCAGAGCGAATAAACTCGACTTATCACATTGAATCCAACTTCGTAATGACAATAACGGGAATAGATCTTAATATTGTAACAGCAACCAAAGAGAAGCTCAGCCACCAAAGGGAGCAAAGAGAAGCTCAACCAATCTCTCGGACTGGAGTGGGAGAAACTGTATAAATATAGCGACGGACAGTCCATAAAAACACAGTTGAATTCAGTTTAATACATCCAATTACTACGTGTCATTTTCATATCACTCTACCTTAAAAAAAATGTCTTTATTGTAAAGTCCAGCCAATCTGTACCTCTTAATTAATATACTCGTATTAGTTAACCAGTGTTAACCAAGTCTTCTTCTTATATCATCAACCAGACCTAAATTCTCTCCACCTAACACATCCATTATATTGGTGGCAGCGGGAAGATGTAACAGCAACCAAAGAGAGCAAAGAGAAGCTCAACCACTCTCTCGGACTAGAGTGGGAGAAACTGTATAAATATAGCGACGGACAGTCCATAAAAACACAGTTGAATTCAGGTTAATTCATCTAATTACTACGTGTCATTTTCATACCACTCTACCTTAAAACATTTCTCTATTATAGAGTCCAGGCAGTCTGTATCACTTAATTAATATATTAGTTAAACAGTGTTAACCAAGTCTTCTTCTTATATCATCAACCACACCTAAATTCTCTCCACCTAACACATCCATTATAACATGGATAGGACCACGAGGACAAATGAATTCGTGACTTATACATAGATGGCTCCGGAATAGTGATGGTAGGACTGGCATTTTTATAAGGAGTGTCGGAACTGTTATCAACAAGTTTTTGCGCCGAACCTCATCGGTCTTTCAAACTGAAATATCCACTTACCATGCAAGGGCATAAAAGTGGCAATTTCTTCTAACAGTCAGAGCACACTAAAGGTTTGAGGCAGACTTTGTCACATCAAAATTTATTCATGTTAGAATGTTGTAAAGGTAGTGGAGTCTTTGGATAACCATAATAGCCTACAGCTAAGTTGCGATTGGAGAAGTCTTATAGATGATGTTCTACTTTGTAGAAAGTGTGGCAAATAAGATGAAACACCGTTTTATCTTCTTTGCGCATGTATGTAATTTGCTTAAAAACGATTCCTAAGGTTTGGGACAGGAACACTGGCATCTCTTGCTTGGAAATATCTCTTGCTACAATCCTTGGTGTTTATTAGCGAAACAGGGTTGGTGTTCACTATGGGTGCAATATGTCTCTGCTTTTGTCCTGGGCGTATAAAAGTCCCCTTGAGGAGCCCCTAGAACACAACATACTTAAACGTGACTTATTGTTAACAGTAAGCAAGTAAAAAGCCTCATCAATCAATCCCCCCCACCATGACTACAGGCCATTCAGATTTAAGCCTATCGCTACATAGGGACAAAATCCGCTCGTTAGCATTCCAAGTTCTCAAGTAAATCGTTGGAGCTTTTAACGAGAAAATCCTAAAATTTCAGATAATTATTGAAAAACGATGTATTATCGATTAACAGATTTAAAAAAAAAAAAAAATTGAAATTTTAGCTATGCATTTATACCTAGTTTTGCTCAGAGGGCAAAAAAGTAAAAAGTAAAATGTACAGAATGAGAAATTAGAAGGAAAACTTATCGTCAGAGAAATCTTCAACATTAATTTTTTCTATAAAAAAATATTTCGAAACAAAGTTATAGGCCTCTCTAAGTATAATTCGAAATGCTAAAAAGAAAATCATTGAAGACGTCAAAACTAAAACAGATACTTGGTTTTCACTAATACAAACAAAAACGCACAGATATTATGTTTTTGTAACATAATTGGCTAAAGTTTTTCGTACTTACTTAAAGGACTTCAAAACAAGTATTTCCGGTGAGATCGCAATTCGAAAATTTGACACGAACGTAATAGTTCACATAATAGCAGTAAGAGAGCATAAAAATTGCTTGTGGACAAAGCAATGTGATTTTTTAGATGTATAGCGCTTAAATCTATAATAAGAAATTTGAAATGTAATTGTGTGTGTTGTAGCTTGTGTAGCACGAGCGGTTTAGTAAAGGCTTGTGAGTATATATGTTTAAGAGAGAGAAGTATTAGAAATAATCAAGAGATCACACTGTTTTTAAAATAGATATATTCTCTAAGTGAAATGAAGTTACTTTACAATATCACAATTATTTGCTTATTAATATACTGAAAATAGTTAGAATAAACTCTCATGTTTTAATTATAACTGGCAGTGATGTTACTGGTAGAATGTCTAGTTCAGACTGCCTTGAAAGAAATGCCTTCTCTTGTTACTACAAATCTTCCCCCTTTGAGAAGGGTAAAAGACAAAGGTGACAGAGTTCTATGAATTCTACTCGTAACTGTAGTCTTCTACTTGGTTGTACCCTTTTTGCCAGCGAATGTTCACATAAAATATATTTCTGGCATCCATCACAAATTACTGTTTGCGCTGTTCAGTTGACCATTTGAATCAATTTGAATAACAAGTTCTCAAAATTTCTTTATGAATATTTAAGTAATCCCAATAAAAGAAGATTTAATGAATGAATCAGCAATTTCTTATAGGAATTAAATAATACTATGAAAAGAAGGGAGCGAACACCTGGCCTGGATAATGTTCACTATCCAATGCTACTATAAGAATTTATTGTATTTTAATTTTTATTTATGTTACAATAAACACGACAGCGCTATAAGTAACAATTATCACAAAAGTACATAAATAACAGGAGAAGCTACCTAATGGTAACACTCCAAACCTACACAAAAATACTATTCACTCTCTTCACTTGAGAGGAGATTACGAGGCTAGGAGGATTATTAGGAAGTGTTCGGGAGGCCAGGTGTTGAACTAAAGGATTTGTATGTGAATTGTAAGTTAATATGGAATTTACTGTAACTGGTTTGGGCGACTTGAGCACTGAACGTTATATTAAGGTGTATGGTTCGGTTGGAGACGTAAAAAGGAGCGTTTACTATGTTACGGAGGATTCTGGATTGTAAGGATTGCAGTCTTTGGAGATTTAAGCGTTTTGTTGAACGCCATAGTTCTATCCCATACGCCCAGGTAGGCTTTAAAATAGATGTATAAAATTAGCCTATTTTTGTATAAAGTTTAGATCTGTTATCCAATAGTCTTTTAAGTTGTTTGATTTAAGCTGTTTGATTCTATTCTTTAGAGTCGTGTATCTTCGGCCTAAGTAAAGCCCAGGATAGCGAGCAACACCACTAAGAATTAACTACAAATTCATTGTACGATTGCTAGAAATAATCAGTTCTAATCTAACAGTTTCAGGTTAAAACGATTTATTTATTCAAATTGTTAATTAACAGAGGTCAAGCTAAACTACTAATAAGTTATATATTTAGGTAACTTAATAGGATAAACAATTGGTTATAACAGTTAATGGCTTGTGGGAAAGGATGTGGATAATAATTTAGGAAATATAATGAGCGGTTGTTCCAGAAATTGTGACCTGCTGGAGTTTAAGTACTTTTGTGGAAAACTAAGAGAACAATGTAACAATTTTAGATTAAATCATTGTTTCATTAAAGGTTTACAACAAAGTTTACTAATTAGTCGGTAATCTTGTTTGGTATTCTGTGGATAATTTCAAAACAGATTTCCAAGCAGATAATATTCAAACATTTCTTAATAAAAGATAATTGTAATATATCAATGCCACAGTTATGGTGTCTAGAAAATTTTGTGTCAACGTTTCTCTCGTTAAAGTTTTTTTTCTTTATTTTTATTGTCAATTAATTTATCATAGCAATCAATGTCAATGGCGAACGTAGTTTTTTAAATTTCATTATTTTTACTGGTCCCCCAAGACAAACAGCATTCGACTATTATCATTGGGTATTGAATCTATCCATGATGCTTCTACGGCAACTCAATAATTAAATCTGTTATGAATGAATTATTATTAGAAGAAGCGATCTTACCTTATTAATCTATGAATTCAAAAGCATACAGCTTCGTTGGAAGGCCGCAGGGATCAATCCAGGTGGAATGTGAAAGGACATTCATGGAACAGGTAGAGAAGTTCAGATACTTGGAAGTCTTGTTTAGCAGGGATGGTAGGATTGACCAAGAGGTACTGAATCGGGTGAGCGTGGCAAATGAAGCTTACGGTCTGTCAGGAATACTGTGGTCGGTAAAAGAGAGGTTAGCAGGAAAGTAAAAATGACCGTCTTTAAGACCGTTTACATACCCCTTCTTCAGTACGGGGCAGAATCGTGGACTATGCTGGATAAGCATGAAAACCCGATTGCGGCTGACGAAATGAGATTTTTCCGAAGTGTCGAAGGAAAGACTAAGCGCGATAAAATAAGAAATGAATCAGTAAGGAGCAGCTTAGAGATTCACCCCTTTGTGACTACGTGGGAGAATCGACGTTGAGTTGGTTTTGCCACGAAGAGGAGAAGATTAAGTGCTTGATGGAGGCTAAATCCGAGAGCAGCAGACCACGGGGCAGACCGCAAATGTGCTATTGATCGCCTGGCACAAAAGCGAAGTCAGTCAAGGTCATCTGTCCAAAGAACGGGAGGCAATGAAGAAGAATGCATCCGCTGGCTGAAGGCATAAGTCATCTATAGCTCGACGCTGAAAGGCACAAAAGCTTATGACAAAGAAGAAGAAGAAGATGAATGAATAGAAAAACGATCTTTCTTTTACTATCTTTGAATTCAAAAACATACACCTGCCAAGGCGCAGGTCTTCAGAGTATGTTACATTCCAAAGGGTTACACATTTCGAGATTACTAGAACCTAATCTAAAACGATTCATTATTGGCATTGATGAAACTGGCCAACTCGAAGTATCCAGGCTTGCTGCGGAATCTAATAATATAACTTTAGATTCTAGGCAGTTCAAATGTAATATTTCGTTTAATAGACTATTGCATGGCATTTTTCAGGTTTCAAAATCCATCGATTATAAATGTGATTTTCCGTTCTGGTGGTTTCTCCAAAATGACTCCAACGATTTTTTTTAAACTTTGTTTACTACTGTAAAAAGGAATTGGTGGTATAAAATTTATATATTTACAAACTTTTTGAATAGAAAAGAATCTATAGATGATAGAATGACCTAGCTAAGAATCATGATGTCGACGATGATGCAATAAAAACTGTCTAGTCTTTAAAAGGACTTTTGGCCGAGATCTGAGTGCAGACAGTTGATTGCTACTTACAAGTAATTGAATAACTCTTTAAGAGTAATATTTTAGATTTACAGAGTTTTAGCTTTTGTATGTTTGCTTTTTCTGGTAGCTTGTTGAAACTTCTTCTCTTTTCTAAAGATATCTACCGTCTTCTATTACACCCATAGATTTTCGGTTTTTTACCCCAATTTCTCCTATATCTAGTGAGAGCTGGAGTCAACTACTAGGAGGAAGTGTGATGGATGCAAGAAATTATATCTATTTTATTTAAAGAAAATTACGATATGAAGAAAATGCAAAGCTCATTGGCAAACGCAAATAGAAGAGTACAGTTTCACGAAAAGTTCATGAACCTTGTTAGCATTGTCTACTCCTTCTTCTCACAGGGGAAGATTTGAACGAACAATTAGAAGACATTCCGTCAACACAGTTTGAAACAGACATTCAAGCCAGAACACTTGCTTCAGGAATCGCTCTCTTAAACTCAGTGCCGTGATAGTGATTTGCCTTTATTCTAGATAAATATCTGATTTATTAAGATATAGTGATATTGTAATATTGTAAGATATTGGTGATATTGTAATGTACTTAAATTTGCTTAGAGAATAATATATTTATTTTAAAAAACAGTGGTGCTCTTTTGATTATTGCTACCAATTCATTCTTAAACATATATACTTGTAAGTAAAGGGCTTGTAAGCCCCTTTACTAAACCGCTTTGCTACACCAACTACAACAACTCAACACACCAAATATCATTTCAGAAGCTTAGCGGTCAAAGTTGAAGCTTATTTGCCAATCATGCAGATCGGATGTTAGAATGCGTAATTGAAGTGCGCATTGAGGCCCGCATGGGTATAATATAATTGAGAATACTAGAAGGTAAACTAAGATTACGATCTAGGAACTATTACAAAAATCTTAGTCTAGTAATCAAAAGCAAACTTGTCAGCAATCACCAAAGGTTCACCGAAGAGTATGAGTTTAATCGAGTAATGTGTTAATTTAATGGGGATATTCATGAACAATTTATTCAAAGTTTCAAGATTTTACCATTTTTGGAGTTAAAGGTAAACATTTCTGCATTACCAAATTTGCCAAGAAAACACACAAAGAAACTAAATGTAAAGAACGGAAACTGGTATTTCATGCAGGTTAACCTCATAAAAGAAAGGCAAGAAGTGTTTATGCAGGCATGTGGAGTATGTAATAATGTTCTCGGATAGTTTTGCTAGTAAGTTTAGTCCAGAATATGTGATGTTAAAATGGGTTGTATGGTAATAATAAAGTAGTAACTTCTCTTTTTTTGCTACTATAGAGTAACCGCACAGTTACTACCGGTCAAAAACTAAGTGGTGGCCAACATACTCGTATATATGTTTATATGATAACGAAGGCTTCCACCAAAACAAAAAGCAGCTTACATAAGTTTTTATGTTGGACAATGTTTTTTTACACCTGTCTTTATTACTTCTACTATTTTGGTCAAAAAATAAAAACTAACTTTGTAAGCATACAGCATTCCTTCAGACATAAAATAGAAATTAAGAATACAATTAGTATGTCTGGTACCATACTTATTATACCTAATGAATTTTTGGGAGAGAAGTAATACGTGGAGATGCGCAAATCACCAAGATAGTATCACAACGTCAATAAAAATTATTAAAAAAAAAAAAAGATAAAGAGAACGACAGTGGCAAGACATTTAAGATAACCTATAAGAGAATGTTTGCCATTGTAAAAGGGAAGGTTACCTTTAGAAAGGTTGTAGAACATTAGGATAAAGTTAAGCGAACGTGTATTATGTTTTCTGATATTTAATTTAATTTTATTAAATTGATTTTAAAGTGTTAAAACAAAAGTTTAATTTAAGAATTTTTGACTGGATATTAAAAGTATTATGTAGCCATTGGTTTTAGTGGAATAATACATATAACGTGACACTATTCTCAACTAATGTACAAAAAAAATGTCTGAAGGAAATAACACTAAAATGAAAAATTACTGTAAAATCAAACTTGACATACTTTCTTGTTGAATATCACTTAGGAAATGTACGTAATAAAAAATGTTTCGGTCAACGTCCGTCAACTATTGCGACTTTATTGAATGTTTTCTTGCAAACTATTTCAATGATTTTTTTTTTTTTTCAAAGTTTTACCCTACTTCAGTCAGATTGACAATTAGGAATGATATTCAGATGATAGTGTAGGAGACAGCGATGGATGGATTGATGATTAGGACTGACCGACATCCAGATATTTTTGAAATCACAGTGTGAATCACGGAAAGCAGAAAGGAGACTGCCAGTCGAAGCCTGGTGTAGAGGAGTGTGTCATTCCAATCTTCAGTATGGTGCCAAATTACAATGGCAGACGCTAAATTTTTCCAAAATGTTTGATTCCAGTGCTAAACTATTTATTCTATGGTATGAAACTCTGCCATAATTGTAGAATATTGCATCATCCGATTACATCAATAAATACAAGAGAAAGCAGGGTTTACAAAAATTATTACAAATACACGGAGAAAATAAACCTGATGCCGATATAACAGCTGTAAGAAAAAATAATAATAAACACGTTACGTTCCAATTTTTGAAGAAAACAAAATAAATGCATCAAAAAGGTCGGAGAGTCGGACTGAAGACGTGTACAAGCCAATTTCATGGGTGTTTCATATACTTTCTTTCCTTATTGAAAGCAGAAAATCCAGCTATCTTAGTAGACGTAGACATTGGTAAGGTCAGTAAACGGAATTAAAGCTAAATTGCGTAATGCTCAAAAATTCAATAACGAAGTATTACTGTATTATAAAAGCTAGTGTATACATACAAATACATAAGATGTAACTCACAAAAATTCATTTTTCTTTCTATAATAAAAACGTACTGAAATAGCTGGTTGTCATTTTATTTCAAACAGGGCAATAGATGTAACCCTGAAAGGCTTAATCTTCAAAGAGACCTAGAAGAAACAGGCCAATTGGTATAACCCCATGGCACAACACTCAATGCATCATAAAAGAAAAAGAACTGAACAGTAGACGATATATAGATAGACCATTCTTTCTCCAATACATTTAGGTTTCACTTCTCCCCTAGTGGTTAATGCCAATACTTTATCCAGGCATGCTTTTTATATTTTTTTTTGTCTTATTGCTCAAATGTCTGTAACTGCTTCCTTGAACATATAAGTGAACTATTCTATACAAACAGACATACTGAATGACAGTGTAAAGTTCTTCCAAGACTAATCATCCATAGTCATTCCGATGATTAAATTCAGTCTATGAATTTGCCTAATCGGGCATCGTCAAGTTTGAAGCATATGTTAATATGTGGTCGGAATTTTACTCCGTTATGGCAGAGTGGACATGTTGGGGAAGTTGGGGAGGCGGTGCAGATGCGACTGGAGGAAGTCATGCCCCGTCAATTACTTAAAATTAGGTATGGCCGTTTTTCGAGTAAGAGTGATTTCTTGACTTCAGCTGCTTTGGAAGTTATTTAGAATCACTTTTGCCTTGGCTCTGTGTTGATGGAAAAAGCTGACATATTGAATGTTTTCTTCAGCAGGAAGTACAGTTGCTTCCTTCTTTTGGCCAAAATGTCGGCTTTTCGTTGCTTCGGATCCACAGTGGCTTGGAATCCACTGAAGAACCACTTTCCAGCCTTTCTTCAGTCTGACTACTGTTGTTAATTCTCGCATTATGAACTCTGCTATTTTTGCCGGTGACGGTTCGCTTAGTGCTACAGATTGCTGCTCCCGAATCTACCAAAAAACCACTTATCCAGGATGGCGTGTTTTCAAAATCTCTTCTATTGTCCAGTTTATCGCTGCAACCTCTCCATCAAAATTATTGTAGTGGCTTCTGAATGGATAAATCATCCCAGTAAACACCGAAGCCAAATTTTGAAGTTGCATGATCAATTGCTGTGGCCGATCCATCCGTGTTGATATGCACCCAGCCGTTCTGGTTGTGTAGAGGGAGCACAGCACCTCTGCAGTCAGCAGCTTAAGTTGTATTTCGCAACTTACATCTTTTATTTACAGCTTCCATCAGAGTCAGAACTAGAATTGAGTCAGAAGGCAGTTCCAGGAAGCATTGGGGATCTAGGGAACAGCACTCGATCACTGGCCTCCATGCCATACCGTTCACACAAATTTTTAGCTTTTGTAGAAAAATTTGTATAAAGTTTAGTAAGAGAAAGGCCAGATTTTGTTTGTTTCTTACTTCAATTTTACTATCTCTTACTCTTTATTATTATCATTATTAATTATCTGTGGGGAGGGAAACCCTACGCTATCCAAAGCCTCAATGGGCCCATATAGCTACCCCAAGAAAAACAACAACAAACCGGGTCTAGAACAAAAATCCAGACCCGGATCTAATCCATCTAAGATTAGATGAATGAGAATTTTTGAAATCGATCTTTCACCGGAAATATCCGTTTTGAGGTCCCCGGAGTCCAAAAAAGTGATTTTTAGAAAATGGTCACTCTTGTGTGTATGTGCGTGTGTGTGTGTGTGTGTGTGTGTGTGTATGTATGTGAACAGTATAGCTCAAAAACGTAAAAACGTAGTAAGTTCAAACTTGATATTCCGTTTCGGTATCATAATGGGACCCGACAATAGGTTATCTGTCAAAATTCCTTTACCGAAAGTAAGACTTTACTAAATGATTTTTTTTTACTTTTTTGCGGTTTTCTCTAAAAAAAAGCTCCAACGATTTATTTGAAACTTGGTATATCAACTACACATACAATGAGCTACATATTTTATTTGAAACATTTCCCAGGGAAAATTCATTTAAGGGTATTTTTGGTGGTGAGATGGGATAACGATATCTCTAAAAATGCTTTTTTAGTTTATTACATAATTCCATCATCAAAATAAAATTAATTAAAATAATTAAATATAATGTTGAAATTTCGAGTTTGAAAAAAAAAAAATCGGATGACCGGAAGTTCGTTTTTTACTAGGAAATATTTTCCAATTTTCTGCTATTTTCTCCATAAAAACACCAACGAATTTCATTAAATTTGATATACTAACTATAAAATTTGTCGCTCACTATTTTGGGAAACAAAATCTGTCTAATCCCCGATATGCACCCAGCCAGGTTACCCTGGAGTAAGAAAAGTTGTGTGAGTGTATCACACCAGATTTTTTTTTAATAATAAGAAAATTCTCAAAGCTCATTATTCAATTAAAAAAAAAAAAAAAATGACCTATTGCTTTTAATTATTAAGTTAGATATAAAAATATATATCGTAATAAATTTTCTTATCAGTTTTTTCCCTATCCTCATCTAAAAATAATTAATTTTATCCTTCAAAAATTTGAAATTAATGTATTTCCTTTTATTTGATATATATACATAATCTTTTCAAGCTTATTAGGTAATAGGAGAATGTTTACACACATATACACACAAAACATATATATATATAGTTTACTGTTTAGTAGATTAATGCCACAAAACTCTATACTAATTAATAATACACAACAAGTAGCACACGGGAAGACGGTAGTGTACCGTTCAAACCGTGGTATATGAAGGCGGCGAGCTGGGAATCTTCTTTCCTCATTCTCATACCACTTTCTCTGTTTCTCTCTCTCATACACTTTTGATTAATCTTACCCCCCACCCACCCAACCCGTAAGTACACACATCACACACAGTTTCTGTCTCGCCTTCACTAGATTGCAAACAGCTACCATATCTTAAATAACAAACAGAACATACTTTATACTTTAAATATTCATTACAGCTTATCCAACTAAATAACGAATATACTTGAGAAAATAACAGACACTTAATTGCGGCAAAGTTTTTTTTGTTTTGTTTTAAAAGAAGAAGGATTGGTGTGTTTTAACTACTGTTTAATAAGGAAACTTAGAAATCTTCCAGTTTATTTACACGGTAGAAATTCAAGGATTTTTAAATATTATTGAACAGCATGCATTAAGTTTAGTTTAGTACTTCGATAATGTCTATATGGGGTTGTTGAAGGCGAGAAATGGTCTGGTTTGATTGAATTAACAAAATACGGTTAACACCGTATAATAATAATAAGTGACACTGAGTGCCTGGAATTTACACTTGAAATGATTGAGTAGCGGGGGGGTCCAACGCACTGCGACCTTGATCCGGTCTATTGTGATAAAATGATAGAGTAAGGTAGAGTGGTAAGGGGTAATGACAGGTTGACTGGCGAGCGACCTCAGTTGTATGACCTGTCCTCTATCTCCCGTTGCTGTATCTATGTGGTTTCTCCCACTCTAGTCCGCGAGAGTGGTCCTGTCATTTTGTCTCTCTTTCTCTGCTACGAATACTCTCTTTGGATACGATAACAATGTCCAAACAAGATCTGGCGACGAAAATATCTAACGTTCCTATTAAATAATAGCGAAACTAGTCATTGTTTTTTACGAAATTTATTGTCCAGGCTACTATTTTATATTATAGTCCAGATTAAAAGAAACCAATTCTTTTAATTCAATTAGATAAAACAGAATTTTGTAAAAAGGAGGTTGTCTATTTAGGGCATGTAGTGACATCCCGAAAAAATTCAATGTATCCAGAAATTTCGAGTCCTCAAAATAAAAAAAGAAATTAAATCATTCCTAGAGTTGTTAGGTTATTATAAACGGTTTTATTCCAAATTTTGCTCAATTAACTAAACCACTTACCAAATACCTTAAGGAGAATTCAAAAATTAATATAAAAGACCCAGATTATATAGAGTAGGAACAGTCCCACACTATAATACCCATTTTTCGAAAACATTCCACTTAACGACAGCCATGAGCAATGTAGCCATTGGAGCCGTAGTCAGTCAAAATTTCAACAACGCGGATCTCACAATTGCTAATGCAAGTAGAATCCTAAATGAGTCAGAATCACACCTTTCAAACATTGTGAAAGTGTTGTTGGCGGTTGTATGGGCCACTAAGCATTTCAGGCCTTACATTTACGGTAGGCATTTTAAAATCTATTGCGGTCATAAGCCATTGCAATGACAATCTTCAATCAAGGAACCCAATTCTAAGTTGATGAGATGGCGTTTGAAATTAGAGGAGTAGGACTAGGAGATTAAATATAAAAAGGGTTCGGAAAATAAAGTCGCCGATGCAATATCACGTATCGGATTGAGCATGAATGAAGCTAACACTGGTGACAATGAAATAGATGAATGTTAAATTAATTTTCAGGGAACACCCTTACATCGCGGAAGAAGTTCTCGGAAATAATGATCAGGTTGAGACTCAATCTTTAGTAGCAAACTTTGACGAAACTGAGGACAATAATGAAACTATAGACAACGACGAAATAGACGGAAATACTGTCCATTCTAATACTGACGTCCACACAATAATTTCTTTACCCATAGTTGAAGGCCAAATTAACGCCGGATAAAATCAAATAATTATTTCAACCGTTGAACATAGCTCCACTAAACCAAAAATATTAAAAATGTAGGTGGGTCCGCAATGCTGGATAACATCTGTCTTTTATCCGTCGTAGCATGCATTTTGATTTTGTTCCTGACCGGTTTCGGATTTGACTTATATACAACCAACAAGTATGAGTGTAATAGAAACATTATGTTGAAGTGAACTCTTTGCACGAATGGATGAAAATCCGAAACCGGTCAGGAACAAAATCAAAATGCATGCTACGACGGATAAAATACAGGCAAAAATATTAAGCTTACCCGGACAGAAAAAAAGAATAAAAGTACAAATCTCAAAATCCAAATTCGAATTGGATATTGAAGAATTTGTAAAAAATTACATAAGTCCTAAAATAAAATATTCAATATATTTTAAACGATATATATGAAGAATTTTATTCCATAATGGCGCGACATTTCAATGTTCGGAAATCAATTCTTAAAAACCAATAAAAAATGAATAAACTGTCGAAGAATGAATGTAGATGAGGAAGAAATAATGGAAATCATTGATAGATATCACACCGGTAAAACTAACCATAGTGGCATTGATGAAACTGAAGAAAGAATAAAAAATATATATTATTGGCCTAATCTAAGAAAATATGTTCAGAATTTCATCAATAAATGTGAAGTATGTAAACTAACAAAATACGTTAGAAAACCCTTAAAGCTTAAACTCAATATTACTCCTAATCCTAATAAGTCATTTGAGATAATTCATATCGATACAGTAACATTTGAAAAAACTAAATTCTTATCTTTAATCGGCAAATTTTCCAGATAGGCGCAAGCATATAAATTAAAGTCAGGACAAGCATTGAAATAGTGAATAAATTAATTAAGTTCTTTTCGCGTCACAACACCCCGAACCAAATCATTTGTAATAATAGGACACAGAGTTTAATAATTTTTTAGTTGAAGAATTATTGCTCCTACACGAAATTCAAGTTTATTTTACAAGTTCACAACACCCAGAGTCAAACAGTCCAAATGTAGAATTATTACATTTAACAAGTAACAGAATACATAGATTATTTAATAACCAAGACGCATAAAAATAGATTCAAACGGTAAGTTATATATATAATATATATTTTTGACAGTTTTCAATTTTCAGGAATTAATAATGTAATTATCAAATCTCAAATCAAACATTGATTATTAATATTCATATATGTGAATATTTGGTAATCAGTTGCGATATTTTCACATATATATCCAAGAATTGGCCAAAACACACACACAAAAAAAATTACTATAATTCAGAGAAGATTAAAAAATAAATATAACCTAATATTTTATTAAATAAAGTGCCACTTCCTGTTGTTGGCCTTTTCTAACTTAACATGGCCGTTGGCTTGACATTAAAGATTAAAAAAAGTAGAAGAAAAAAGCCAATAAACAGCTGCAATGTAAAGGTAAGAAGGGGATGATACCCTACACTGTACCACGAGAGAGCAGCAAGCCCTCTTGTCTCACTTGCCAAAGAATGGCTGGGTGTGTGATATTTAAGCATTAAATGTCGCCCCTATTCGCTTCACTTTACTCTTTTTGTACAAGCACCAGTTGAAAATTTATTGTCCTGGTTGCGAGGGTAAGATGGAAAGAAAAGAGGGGAGCAAAGGTTTACGAAGCGGTATGAGACAGAGGAACCAGTAGAGAAGAAGAGATGTAAAGCGGACAAGGGGAATAGAAGGGAAAAGAAGCGGAAGGATTTTGTAACAAGTTGACATTGGGAAGGCATTTTTAACCTCTCTACTGTCACAGGCGTTTAATAAAGAAACTGTTATAATATGTCGCTACTCTAATATCACGGCTGTTAATGTTAAATATTCGTCAGCGAATTTTAGCACTTTTTTCTTGTTGTCAGGCATGAGTTGCTATTTTTTTTTTCAGTCACTTTTTTTAATTTTGACCCTGTTATGTCAGAACTTGGAAAGAATTTACACAAAAACTCAGCTTGAAGGATCCTTAGAATTGCTAAAATCATTGAGGCTGTTGTAAGCATTTCCATGGTGAATGTGTTTGTCTATCCGGTGACAAAATTTTTTAAAAAATAATTGGTACGTCCATTTTTCCTCTTCGAATGAAAATCTTTATAATATTTGTTTTATATATATACATTTATTCCTCTATTGTAACGTATTAAAAGAACTTAATAATTTTTTTTTATCAAAAAGAAAGAAACGCCATCGATCCGTTTGAAACAACGCTGATTTCGAGCATGATACTTCTAGTAATTTAATGTTTATGTATAATCAAAATATTCACCTATATGTAACAAAAATACTCTGATCCCTAGCGAGGTAGGGTTCAAAGGATACCTTGATAGGTCCCGAACCCTTCTGCGGGTTGTCCAGAAGCCTAATTCTTCTGTGCAGGGGTAGGAGAGAACATCAAGACAGAGGCAGGCTAAACTATTCATTAAGAGACTCCCTAAATTTACCAGTGACCTACTGAGCTACAGCTCAATAGTGGGTCTATTAGCAGGGCATTCTAGGCTGAATAGGCTACCAATTACTAATTGCAGATAATGCGAAAGCCGATTCTGCAAGGCCGAGGAAGAAACCATGGTACATATCCTTTGTGACTGTGCCGGCCTAGATTAGATTCATTGGGGGGATTGGCTCTTCAGCCTACGCCACCGCGACCCCCGCACCCCCTATGTAGAGACCCTGCCCCCGTCCTGTCCTTCATCGAACTGTGGAGTCTGCGGAGGTCTCCCCAGGTGGTCAATTAGAGCACCCTCTCGAGTCCTGCCTGCCTTAATAGACTTAATAGACCAGCCACGGCGCCCGTGGCTAAGGCCTGTAGGCACCAGCTTTTCTTCTCCGAAGAGGCGGTACTTTCAGTCATACTACCTCCTCGCACTGACATAGCATGTGCAGTGCTGTTTCCTCTTCTTCCTGACAAAACCTACTCAGGCTATCCGTTGCCAGGCCCATGCGATGCATGTGCTTATTAAGTCTGCAATGGCCAGTGAAAACGCCAAATGCCATCCTTATGGGCAGTCTGCAGCCTGGCTATCCGAATAAATGACGATTCTAGAGTTATGCACTCCGCGTCTTCTTATTTCAGCGGTGGAGGTAAGAATTGCGACTAGCTCCGCCTGAAAGACCTTCCCAGGTTCATCGAGATATTACATCTCGGATGAGCCCCGTACACACTGACTCCCACTCTTTCTTCCATCTTAGACCCGTCCGTGTACCACATAGATTCGCCTGAAATAGGCGGCCCGTTCTTCCATGCCTCGCTGTCTAATATCAAGACTTTGAAGGGTTTTTGGAAGTCGTATCTAGGAGTCATTACATCCGAAGGCAGACCTAGAATCGGGTCTGGCTCTTACTCCTCGCATAGTTTCTGGTAGAGGCAAACAGCCTCTGAAGATCCTACATAGGTATCAACACCTCCACCGCCTTCTGTAAGAAGATTGGGTAAATTCCGTCCATTCCTGGTGCTTTGTAGGGCTTGTACTTTTCCAATCGCCCATCTTAGCCTATTCGGCGTTTGACGTGATTGGCAATTTTCCAGTCCGCCCAACCAGGCTTCTCAGCCCCTCAAGCACGAGAAGGACCTCTCGGTAAGAGGACCCCGGAAAATGTGTGCTCATAAGCAATTCCAACGACTCCTCTACCGAGTTAGTGTAGGTTCCGTCATCTCTCCTCAGGAACCCTACTCTGTCCGCAGTACCTTCTCTTGCTAGGATTCTGTGAATTCTCGCTCACTCCGAAGTGTCCGCCACGCCCTCACAGAATCTCTGCCAAGCTTTGCGCTTGGCCTTCCTTATTTCCATATTGTACTGCGTCAGTGCGCTTTTATATGTTGCCCAGACTTGGTTGGTTTTGGCTTTATTAAACATCCTTCTCACCTCTCGCCTTCTTCTCTCCAGGTGATCGCTCCACTAGACTGTCTTCGACCTTTGAGACCTTTCCTTCTCCGGACAGTTTTTCTGGTAGGCGTCCAATATCGCCTCAGTTACCAGTACCGTTGCCCATTCCAGACTCTCTGTCCCCCATACATTCACCCTAAGGTCGCTGAGAGACTCGCTGTGTGCCGGCCTAACGAGGACAAGGTTTCTTCAAGTGGTGACAAGCAATCCCGAAACCACGAGCTTCATGACGGTGCCACTCTCACCTTTGCTAGGCCTGATTAAGAGGGCGAAGCTGAGGCATGTGCTATAATTTTAAGGGGATCCAGAAAAGACCTCTTATGGTCGGTCGCAGTGGAAAGGGGCCCGCCCTTCCCCTCTAGTCGTTCTCACTGGCCATCTAATAACTTGTTCTTTCTGCTTGTAAAATGGATGTTGAGGATCGGTCAGGAAATCAAATTTCTTAAATTTTCACCAATTTTGCAGCAAATTTATTGCCTTCTTTTGGGTCTGTACAAAGGATAAGAGAAATGTTTCAAATCTACTAACAGTTATATTTAGCTAATGTTTATGATCTAGTACTGAGGCAGAAGGACATCTTGGAAAACGATAGCTCCAGTCTGCTAGTACTAATTTACAACTCTGTAGCAATAATTTTTTTCAGACATGAAGGCACACGGTTTTGAGATTGGGATTTGATATCCTCAAATAGCGCATCTTGACCGATCCGATCAGTAGTCATAAAATTTTAAATTTGAGTTCATTCAAAGGAGCATTTGTAAAAGAAACGATTATGAAAGTCCATCGAAACGGTTTCAAGTCTACATCAAGAAGGTGGCTTCATTATTACAGCAATTCTATGCCTAAATATCAGTAAAAAAAAAAATGCTGGCAAAAATTGTTCACGAAAGTAATCATCAACCCATCAACTTTTCATTTCACAAATAAATTTATTTACATTTTTACGTAATATACCAAATTTACATATTACGTAATAATTGTTTTGAAAAACAATTATTGTTTCAAATTATTTGGCAATTAATATGTTACATTTTTTGTTTCAGGTAAGTACATTGAAATATTCGACCAAATTATGATTCTAATTCAGTGGGTCAGCTACTCAGTACCTCTGGTCTTAATAACTTATACTATTAAGTGAGTATGAACTGTTTAATTTTATTGTTTTACAATAAATGGTTGTTAAAAATGTAATGATTGGAGGCTAAAGTCTCTGAAATCGGCTGGTTACAACTCCAGGTTAGCCAGTTCTAAGAAGCATACGATATTTTATCCTTGCCGTTTTGTTCTCTTTGCTATTATTCAATACTGAAGTCAATTCTTCAAAAACAAAAAGACTTAACTAAAAATTCAATTGAACAGAATGCTCAGCAAATGATATCCTACCCGATGATCTATTAAGGTTGTATACTTTTTTTTTTAAATAGTCGTACGTTTCAGCGTTAATATTACCCAAAGACTTTTCTTTTTTTCTTTTTTTTAACTCTGATCATATTTTTCTAAACCCTAGTACTTGAACACATTAATTTGCCTTTGTCATGCACTGTTTTTGAGTATTGATTGGGAGGTATTAGTTTAAATAATGTTATTGGCTGGGAAACTCGTTGAGACGCGAACATTTCTGTAGAAGTGGCTAGGCAATTTACCCAATTGGGATTTGCTTGCATTATCTACTCTTAAAAGATTGCAGGTTCAGGAAAAAGGGCAATTTTACTGTCTATTCAGCCTGCTTTTCCTTGAACTCCAGTTATATATACGAAACAAGTAGACAGTCGAATATTTTACCCTATAATTTAACATCTTTATATTCTACAATTTATATGCAATTTAAGAATCACTTTTTACCGAATTATTGTTGACAATGTAGGACGTGGAATAACTTCCTGTTTTGCTTGTTTTCCGGTTTATTACAACATATTACAGTCAGTTCGAAATCTGGGTGCACTCGTCTTATTTTTAATTGTAAAATACACTGCCAACTAACAAGGATATTTATTCTGAGATAATAACCATTTCAAAAGACAAACTGGTATTGTTAATTAACAATTTTTAATAAAGTTATTTCAAAGGAAGAAAAATATTCTTTTTCATATAATATTGTAATCAATATTTATATCTAAAAATAATGATGACAAAAAAGCAAATTAGTTAGTATATAGTTAATGTTCACTTGTAGAGCTTGTTACATTAATCATTCAACAGTGAAACTCTTTGAACTGGGACACATACTTTAGAACCAGAATTATCTAGAACCTTTTTTTTGGGTATATGGTCCCCTTTGTCCAAGCCCGGTCTTGGCCATGGATCCCATATCAAACTTTTTTTGAAAAATAAAATTACAAAGGTAGTTTATAGAAACACAATTATACCAAAATAAAATAAAAAATTACACTTTTTTATAGATAAATTTATTTATAATAAAGAAACAAAAGATTTAATGAGAATAATTTGTAAGAAAAACAAGTAAACTCAATGTAAATCAATCAATTATTTCCCTCAGAATATTTTGGTTTATTTGACTTGTTTTCCAATATAAAAATACTTCCTCTTACCAGGAGTAAGAGAAAGTAATTATTTTATTCTTTCTGCACCAGAAACTTTCTTTTTCTATATTACGTCAAAGAAAGGTTTTAACTTTCTCTTACTCCTGGTAAGAGGAAGTATTGTTACCATGCCAAATTTTCGATATCGAGTTTTCACCGGAAATATCCGTTTGAGATCCCCTGAGTCCAAAAAAGTAAGAGTATAAAGACGCCAGAGCAAATGCTAAGAAGATAGTGAGACAGAAAAAGTATGGAAAAAATGATGGAAGAGTTAGAGATGATAAAATCTGCAGGAGCAAATAATCAAAGTAGGGAATTCTATAAGAAGTTAGATTCCATCAGAGACATTTTCCGTGGTAGCCTGCTTCATTTTGTGGCTAGCCTTTGTAATTTTTTAAAAATTTTAAAAATACGTCTCAGTTAGTGTGAAACTAAGTTGCTCCGTGCAAGTCTGTGTTGTCTGAAAAACGCATCCTGAAGATGGGCGAATGCCCGAAACCGGTCGATGACTACAAAATGAAGCAGGCTATCACGGAAAATGTTTCTGATGCTTTCCAGCTCTGCGGAACCAACTACCACAACAAAAGTTAGATTCCATTAGGAAAAGGGGCAGAGTAATCATGGAAACATGATAAAAAATGAACGCGGAGAAATGGTAATGCTGGAGAATGATATATTGACACCTGGAAAAGGCACTTTCAGATTCTCCTTAATGCGCCAGGTGAAGCTGGGACGGAAGGATGTCACTCGTTAGGCGTGTGAGGAAGTTACAGAAGAGTCAATCCCTCCTGATGTTGACGATATCGTTGACATCATTGAGAAACTAAAAGATAATAAATCCCCAGGGTTCTGATGAGTTAGCAGGCGAACACTTTAAGGCTGCGGGTCAGGAAATGGCAAAGGAAATGCACGACCTAGTAGCTGAGATTTGGGAAAAAGAGCAAATGCCAAAAGAATGGGGTGAAGGTTAATTGTTCCCATTTATAAAAAAGAAGGAAACCCCTCCGATTGTGGGAACTACAGAGGGATTTCTCTACTACCGACAGCTTACAAATATTCTCCATAGCACTTTACAATAGGTTTTTGCCATATGCCGAGAGGAAACTCGGAGAATATCAAGGAGGCTTCCGCAGCAATAGATCCACAATCGACCAGATATTTATTTTAAGGGCAGGCCTGCGAAAAAATGTACGAGCATGGCAAAACGATGTGGATGCTATTTGTAGATTTCAAGGCGGCCTATGATAATGTGCGAAGGAAGGAGCTGTATTTTGCAATGACCGAAATGGGGTTCCCGTCTACAAAGATGTAAATCTGTCAGCACAGATAAGAATTCAGCGGCTGAGATGGCTTGGACACCTCCTGAGGATGGAAGACTGCAGAATTGCAAAAAAGATATACGAGGAATCACCTGATGGAGTAAGGCCAAGGGGACGTCCCAAGAATAGATGGAAAGACAGCTTGCGGAGGGACATAAGAAAGTTAAACATAAGTGTGATGCACGCCCGGGTTAGAGAGAGATGGCTGGCGATTGTCGAGGAGCCAAGGGCAGCTACATGCGCCTGTTGCCTCTGTGTGTGTGTGTGTGTGTGTGTGTGTGTGTGTGTCTGTCTGTGTGTGTGTGTGCCTGTGTGTATGTATGTGAACAGCATAGCTCAAAAATGAAAAATCGTAGTAAGTTCAAACTTGATATTCCGATTAGTTATCACTATTGGATCTTACAATGGGTCATCTGTCAAAATTCCTCAACCGGAAGTACCACTTTGCTAGTTTTTTTTTTTTTTTACGTTTTTGCGATTTTCTCAAATGGCTCCAACGATCTTCTTCAAACTTGGAGAATATCAACTACACGTACTAACAGCTACAACTTTTATTTAAAATATTTCTCCTGGCAAATTCATTTAAGGGCATTTCTGGGGTGAGGGGTGAGGTTAGGTTTTCATCTTAACTGCTATTTCAGTTTATTAGACAATTCTGTCATCTAAATAATGTTAATTAAAATTAAATATGTTGTTGAAATTCCGAATTTGAAAAAAAATCGGATAACCAGAAGTGCGTTTGTTTTAACACTTTACTAAATGATTTTTTGTTCACTTTTTCGCGATTTTCTCAAAAATAGCTCTAACGATTTTCTTGAAACTTCTTATATAAACTAAACATGCAATGGTCTACATCTTTTATTTAAAACATTTCTCTGGGAAAATTCATTTAAGGGCACTTTTAGGGGAGAGGTGGAGTTACAGCTTCCTCTAAAGTGATATCATAGTTGATTATACAATTCTATCTTCCTAACAATAATAATTAGAAATAAATAGATGGCTAAAATTCCAAGTTTTAAGAAAATTAATAAGCCGGATGTGCCTTTTACTGAACACTTTTTTAAGTTTATAGACGAATTTCGTTATATTTGCTACTACACAAACTATAACCTTTGTAAATTATAATTTTGAGAACAGGAGTAAGAGAAAGCTGTGTGGGTGTTTCACACCAGATTTTTTTTATTCCAAGAAATGCCCTTACTTAGAAAACTGACAGTGATTACTGATGAATTATAATTAATGTACTTTTTCTCACTCCTCAAATTTTCGAATTCACGGAAATACAAGTTTTGAGTATGGAAAAATTGTTTTTTTAGCAAAATGGTCTGCGTGTGTGTGGACAAAATATATCTTAAAAGCGAACATAAATCGCATGAAGCTCAAATATGCTATTACCACAACACTGACACGAAACTTTCGTACCAAAATCCACCAACCGGATGTATAATTTTATTAAATGATTTTTTTTTTTTTTTCAGTTGCTTGCGCTTTACTCAAAATTGACCTCATACTTAAGTACCTATCACCTTGATTTGAAACATTCTCCCGGGAATATTAAATTTTTGTGAGTTCTGATGGAACAATATTGTTAGGCCTTTTTCTAAAATACTATTTCAGTACAATGGTTCTAACACCTATAAAAAATTATTAATATACAAATCGCTATAACTCAAAAACGATTTATTTAATCAATCAAAACATAGACCCCAGCAACATTTATACACTTGTCTCATCGTTCTTCTAATTTGTGTATGCCTCTGGCATAATTCTTTCGGTTGGTTTCGAAGCCACTGTTGCACCTGATTTTTAACTTTTTCATTAGATTGAAAATGTTTCCCACATAGAGTCCCTTTAAGGAGTCCAATCAAATGGAAGTCAATGGAAGTGAATAATGTCATACACAAATCCAACACTCGCGTACACTTCTTCAACAGTAATGCGCCTGTTGTCCTGAATTAACGCGTTTATACGAGATTCGAGGAAGGAAGTTTACAATTTTAACCGGTCATCCACTTCGTTGCTTGTCACAAACACTTAAATGGTCACTTTTAAACTGTTCTACCCATTTGTAAACGCTCGAACGGTTCAAACAATTATCCCCGTACACTTCCCAAACATTCTTTCGTGGATTTCACTACCTTTGATACGCTCGGTAACTAAAACTCTTAATCATTGAACATTGTTCTTCCGAGGTGCATGCTCAAGCGGACTCGCCATTGTTAACTGAATACATTTAAGGTTATGCTTACCAAATACTCTTGAACTGCTGATGAGAAACTACTGATAAGTACAAGGATGGTTTAAGACGCACTGAAACTATTGTATTGATTAAACAAACCGTTTCTAAACGATTTATCTCGTTATTTATTTGAATGACCCTCGTATTTCCGGTGAAAATTAAAACGATTGCAATACCTTTTCTTTATAAATGTAAGAATATCTTAAATGTAAGAATAAGTAAAATTATGATATAAATAGATTTGTTAATTTATTTTAATATTCTATTTGCGGCATCAAATTTCTGGAGATGTTGTGAAGTATATGCTTCCTAGGGAGGATCCGTTTAGAAATGAGGGAAGTGGATGTACTAGCAACGAATGTTAACAGTGCTGGGGATTATTTATTGGACAAAAAAATAATAAATAATTTTTTTTTTAACGTATACATTAATTTGCGAAAAGAAATAAATTTTATAGAATTTTCTGTAAAAAAACAAAATGGTGGCTGGTTTATTGTATGAATGGAGATTATAATATAAAAATAATAATAACTCAGAACTAATTAATACAACTACAATAAAACAATTTCATTAACAAAATTTTCACCACTTTTGTAATAGTATTAAAATATTACTACCGTCTACCTTATAACAGCTTTTCCTTTTAGTGTATTGTATTGTGAAAAGAGAAACCATAAATATAGAAAAGAAAGACAGAACTAAAAGTGAGACAGACAGACCCGTACTGTTAGAACAAAGAATAGGACAATGTTATGAAAAGGTATGAGTTGTAAAATGAAGAAAACCATTTTGAAAATCATTAATATAGGAGGAAGCTTTGTATTAATAACGAGGCGGTGTGAGGATAATACAGCTGTGAGAAAGAGATAGACTGATGATGGGGCCGCAATTAGCAAGGGAAATGGACTTTTTTCCTAAGAAGTTTCAGAGAAAGGAGTGAGGAGTATTCAGCTTCTAAATTATCCCACACCATGGTACCTGTTTATGCCCTTTTGACAAAAAAGAAAACAATTATTCAGAACCAACCTGCTTTTTATTACAAAACAAAAAACAAAAAAATTGAGAGTTTGAAGGACAGGAATTAAGGCTGAATAGGCTATATAATTATGTAATACTATACTGAAGAAAGAAAAAAATAATTATATATAATTTATCATTAACTTTTAGAGTGCCTCGCTTTATGGATAACAATATACATACAATACTGTTGATGTGGAAAGTGGTTACTGTTAGACCTCTCATAAACCATCTTCACATAAATTTATATATTATTAAAAAAATACTCATAGATACATAGCCTTACGTCAAATAGCCCACCTTCCATTTTAGTAATTGTAAAGCTACTAAAGAAGAAGAAGAAGTGACAAATGAAAAATAACGAATAATTATTTCCTACTGGACTCCCACGCGTAGGATTCGGGTTCGAGTCCAGCTGTGCAGCCCTTAGATTATTTTCTTCGTAGGATCCTCTACAGCTCACTGTCCGGTGCTGGACAGTGTTGTGTGTAACATGAGAACACAGTGCACTGAGAAGGCTCTGGTCGCCAATGACCATAGATGTTGACGCGCCTTAAATTAAAAAAAAAATTATTTCCTTTATCGGAGTAACCAATGAAAATGTAATCGTTATTCTAACCTATTCAATAATAAATAACAAATAAAGATTCTATTAAGAAAAAAAACTATAAATTATAATTGTAATAATATTAAAATCTAGGGAAAAATCAACTGATTGTATCACACAAGATTTTTTTTAGCATTCTTTTTAATATTGACATTGTTCTTAATTTATACTCGTACATTGTACCGTATAATAATCGATCGATTTCTTCATTTGTCATCATCGTTGATTGATCAAGTTGACTTGGTGGTTTTAATTAACTACTGCCAGTAATCTAAGATGATTTTCATATTATTATGATGGTAGTAAATCACGGAAGAAGATACTATGACTGAACGGTATTCTAAAGTTTCAAACTCAACAGTCACAAGCAAAATTAATATCACTTTCTCTTTCTCTCTAGTCTATCTATTATATTTAGCTGTCTTTGAGAAATTAGTCGCACGGTGTAGGGTGAAATAATGCTCAGTGGTTAAATCTGAAACAATGGGTTAGTTTGGTAAATAGAAATTCATTGGTGGAGCAAAATAATCAATACCGTTGGAAATGAAGTGTAACAAAGGTGGGGCAGTTTCCACAATTGCAGATTGGAATTAGAGAAAATAACCACTTCCTCCCGCCCCCCCATATTTTGGTTTTGAGTTTGATCTGACTTATCTATATAGCCATCTTAAAACATATATGGACATACGGAATTGAACTGTGGAGTTCAACTGACCGTTCCAATCTTCAGTATCCAGTCCTTGCAATCCAAAATCCTTAGAACCATTGTCAACGCTCCCTACTATGTCTCCCTCAACAAAACAGGCCACACAGACTTAACACAAGAAGATAACTTGTTGTAGTTATGAAGACGATAACTTCTTGTAGATAACAACGAGAAGTTATCAAAACACGATATAATAAATTCCATATTTTAGTGTTCATTATGACCGCTGTATTTGATGCCGGCGGTCGTAACTGTTACCAAAACATCAAAATTGCTGAGACCCTGAAGAAGGCAATAAATTTGCCAAAACGTCGATGAAAATTTGAAAAAAGAGTTGTTTTTTTTTTTGTGAACCTCAACATCCATTTTACAACATAAATTCCACATGTCCTTTATCCTCTCATGACAATCCTCTTGTCCTTGACGATCCTCCCCTTAGGACGTCTGAAACATCAGTGGCCACAAAAATTGCTCACAGAAGATAACGAACATTAGATTAGAAACAGGGGGGGGGGGAACGAGCTTCATTCCACTGCGACCTACAAGACGAGGTCTATTGTGGATCCCCTTAAATTATAGCACAAATTTAATCAGTCCTAGCAAAGCTGAGAGCGGCTGCGTCATGAAGCTCATATCTTCGGGATTGCCTGTCCCCAATTGAAGAAACCTTGTCCTCGCCAGGCCGGCGCACACACAGAGGATGTGAGGCGGGGTTTCTTCCTCTACCTTGCAGAATCGGCATGCCGCACTATGTGCAAGTTATAGATGGTGCATGTGCCTGTCCAGCCTACAATGCCCTGTTGGCAGACCCACAATTATTAGCCTTATATCCCTTCGGATATGGCTCACTGTAGATCTCTGGTAAATTTAGACAAATGTCTCTTAATAAAGAGCTTTGCCTGCCTCTGTCTTGGTGTTCTCTCTCACCAACGCAGACGCTGCTCTCCTATCCAACCTTTGATAGAAGTTTGAATAAGGCTGCTGGACAAGCCGCCAGAAGGGTTCGGGGCCTAACAATATTTATTAGGAGTGCTATCACTGGGTAGTTTCTCCTCTCTTGTTTATAGTGTTAATTTCTCATACACATTTACTTAGGGCACTTATGCTGTTGTCAATAACAATAAAGATAAAAAAAAAGAAGAGTTTTGATCTGAATTGACAGAAATCTGGATAAGATTTTTGTTGTGTTTTTGATAAGTTGCTGCAAATTAAGTGCCAGCGTTGTAATTACTCTAAAATTCTTTTACTTTATTTTCGAACCAGAGTTCCTTGATTTTCTCTCTTAATGACAAAATAAAGAAGTATTATTTTAATAACCATTAAATGCAATATTTTGTGAATTATAAATGCAATCCAATTTGTTCGTGAAACACATAAATATTAACAAAATCACATTTTTATAAAGCTTTATGCTAAAAAATAATTATTAAAATTGGAGAAATTTAAAGGGATAATTTTATAATAGTTTTAAAACTCTTTTATCAACTACTAGAAACAGTTACTGTCACTAATCAAACCTGCCTAGCTAAATGAATATATTTGTTATTTAAACGTAAATTAAAGGTTACACGGATGTTTCATTAAAATTATGTATTAAACTGAGTTGCGACATTGCTGAAACAACAATGGCAGATTCTAATTTTATAACTTCAAACCTTAATTGTAACAAATCGGGTAAATACAGATGGAATGTATGGTGGGAATGAAATCCCGGATCAGATTTTTAGTAAGCTGTCATTAAATTCATAATTGATGTAATCAATGTACAGTAGTAATATTGTCAATAATTTATTCCCAAAGATTATTATAGATTCCATACAAAACAAGCTTAGATAATTATAATTTTAACAACAAATATTCACCAACCTAATCCACATTTTTCAAAAAGGTCATCACCTAGATACTAAGTACTAACTGATTCAAATAATATAGGCAGCAGTGAAGTTGGAATGAATTACTAAATCCGACACCAAGATGGACACTCTGGCTGAATACCTGGAACCAACTGGACTCTACCTGACTGGACAGAGACTGAATTCAGTGCTGCCTGTAACTTAATCTACCTTTACGTTTCTAACATTAATCGGGAAAAAAATAATATTAACAAATTATAATCATCTTGAAAAGTGATATACTATGAGGGTCATTCAATAAGTAACAAGACCAATCAATCGCCGTAGCTCAAAAACGATTTATTCAATCAATACAAAACTTTGGCTACTTTTCAACATAATCCCCAGCAACATTTCTACACTTGTCCCATAGTTCTTCTAATTTGTGTATACCTCTGGCATAAAATTCTTTGGATTGATTTCTTGAAGATACTGATTTTTAACTTCTTCATTGGATTGAAAATGTTACCCACATCGAGTGTCTTTAAGGGGTCCAAACAAATGAAAATCCACAGAAGTGAATAACGTCATGTTCCAACACTCGCGTACACTTCTTCAGCTATCAGTTCAACAGTAATATGCCTTTTGTCCTGAATGAACGCGTTAATGCGAGATTCGAAGGAGGAAGTTGCAACTTCAACCGGTCGTCCACTTCGTTGCTCGTCACAGACATTTACACGGTCACTTTTAAACTGTTCTATCCATTTGTAAACGTTTGAACGATTCAATTATTCTCGTACACTTTCAACATTCTTTCTCTACCTTTCATACCCTCTGCAACTAAAAATCTAATCACTGAGCGTTGTTCTTCCGTGATACAATGCTCGAGCGGACTCGCCATTGTTAACTGAATATATTTGAGGTTATGCTTACCAAATATTCTCGAACAGCAGATGACAAACTAAGTACAAAGATGCCAACATGACGCGCTATTCATACTATTGCATTGATTAAACCGTTTCTGACCTACACCGATTTGTCTGGTTACTTATTGAATGACCCTTAAATGAATGACACAGGTACACGAAGTTTTATTTTACGAAAGAATGTGCAACAAACTGAATGTGAAATAGTTCGGCACAAGAAATCCTGCGCCAGATTTGAAAAATCTGTCTCCTCCTTAGCTCATTTTTCTTGCTCTCCCTCCCCCAATGTTTAGTGTGCCTGAACATAAGGGATCTTCCATACAGATTCCAGAGTCATCTTTGCCTCCTAATCTTCAGATGGAATAAAAGGGTAAGATATTTTATAAGATAGATAAGGAATTTTGTTCCTCAATCCAGGCAGTCATCTGCTGCGAAATTTTTGGGCCTATCGGATAGAATGAACGTCGGAGTAAGAAAGAATAGGGGCGTGCCACATGATCACATTCACTTCTTACGACAGTCTCAATGGAAGTAAATTCTAAGCCTTAGACCTATGCAGGATCACTTGTCGAAGATAATTAAAAATTCATTATTTCATTTGAATAATGAAAATTTATCAAAAGCTATTTGAAAGCTATTAATAAAGATAAAATAGGTTTTAATAGATAAGTATGAGCAAATCATTAGAAGGAAAATTACATACACTGCTTTATACTATATTCTATTTTAGTAAGTTTATAACATCGGGTTTTATGATGTAATGTCACTTTTATATGCTGATAAACACATAAAAAGGAAACTCTGTTAGAGATAGATGAAAATTCTCTTTTGAAAAGCAAATAATGTTCAACTAATTGAAGTTGGAATATGTTTAGGGCATTATAAATGCCTTTTACTTGAATTGATGTGACAATCTACAGGTCAAAAGGCCCCGACAAGATTCCTTGAATAGATAGTTTATATCGCTCAAAGTATGCTCTAAAATACTAAAGAGAGTATTATGTTTGGACTTTCATGGCTAAATAAAGCTATTATATGAATACGGTTTTAATAATAATTTCTCTAATGAGACTTGGTTTTAGGCCCAATATTCAATGTGGTGTCAACAATGGATATGGGGATTTCTGGAAATTTGATACAAAAAAGCTCAACCAGATTTTACTGAACATGAGTCAACGAATGAAAACTCTAGAATGTAATAAAAACCAAATGACAAACACACATTAAAGATGATGGCATTTACAGGAAGTGGCTATAAAGTTTGAATCCATATAAAAAAGACAGACATATAAAAAAATCCATTGTGGCTCTCTGGAGTATGTCTGTTTGTCTATAGAATTTGGTCACCTGTAAAGTGTGTGTGTTAATAAGTTGAAGTTTGTCTGTTAGTACCCCTAAAGTCAAGTGTCAATATCTTTGCCATCCTTTTATGTATTGTGTGGAATGGCAGTTGGAAGTATTTATTTTACATATATAACCACTTAATATTAATATGATTTCATTTTTTTTTTTTTTTTTAATGTAAGGCGCGTCAACATCTATGATCATTGGTGCTAGGGGCCTTCTCACTACACTGCCGGCCTACAGACAGTGCGTTCTTTCGTTACAGACAACATTGTCCATCACCGGAGAAGTGAGCTGGAGAGGCTCCTAGGAAGAAAAAAATCTAAGGGTAGCACAGCTGGACTCGAACCCGGGTCCTCCGCGTGGGAATCCAGTACGCTAACCACTTAGCTAACCCTAGTGTATTTCATTATTCGTTACTTGGATCTTTAGCGTTCTAAGTTTTTACCTGAGCGGGGGGGCTGGCCCGCAGCAGAACCTCCACCCTGGAGGAAGGGAGTTTTATTTCGGGGTTTCCTCCCCTAGACGAGTTGCTTTCACCATAGCTATCGAGCCTCATCCACCCGTTGTCGGTCGTTTTGCGAAAACAGGGGGCACAATGTGTAGGCGACCGATATCATCCCCCTATTTCATTATTAATATGTAATATTCACTAATTCTGTATCCATTACTTATAATCCTTTTGGTAAAACAATGAAAAGTAGATTTCATTAAATTTTCTATTATTTGGTAAGTTATTGTGAAAAGTTGTCTATTTTATTTTCAAAAATAAATACTATTTATTTATTTAATTTCTATGATTTTCTCTTACTCCTAGTAAGAGGAAGTATTGTAATTGTGTCAATTTTTCGATATCGAGTTTTCACCGGAAATATCCGTTTTGAGGACCCCTGAGCCCTAAAAAATTAATTTTTAGGAAATGGTCTGTGTGTGTGTAGTGTGTATGTGAACAGCATAGCTCAAAAACGAAAAACCGTAGAAAGTTGAAACTTGATATTCCGTTTAGGTATCATCATGGCATCAGACGGTGAGTCATCTGTCAAAATTCCTCAACCGGAAGTACCACTTAACGTTGGTTTTTTTACTTTTTTGCGTTTTTCTCAAAAATAGCTCTGACGATTATCTGCAAACGTTATATATATCAACTACACATACAAAGAGCTACAACTTTTAATTGAAAGATTTCTCTGGGAAAATTCATTAAAGGGCAGTTATTGGGGAGGGGTGGGGTTAGGTTTTCATTTAAAGTGCTATTTCACTTTATTGAACAATTCTATCTTCTAAATAATGTTAATTAGAATTGAATATATTGTTGAAATCCTGAGTTTCAAAAAACTCGGATAACCGGAAATGCGTTTACATTACCACTTTACTAAATGATTTTTTTTTCACTTTTTCGCGATTTTCTAAAAAATGGCTCCGACGATTTTCTTGAAACTTCTTATAGAAACTAAACATACAAACATCTACAACTTTTATTTAAAACATTTCTCTGGAAAAATTCATTTAAGTGCACTTTTTGAGGAGGGGGGGTCATGTTTTTCTCTAATGTGCTATCATAGTTGATTATACAATCTTTTATCATCCAAATAAAATTAATTAGAAATAAATAGATGCTAAAATTCCGAGTTTCAAGAAAATTAGTAAATCGGAAGTGCGCTTTTACTGGGCAGTTTCTTCAGTTTTCGACGAATTGCATTAAATTTGGTCGAAAACTGAAGACTATAAAAATTTGTCAATTATAATTTTGAAAACTGGATTAAGAGAAAGTTGGGTGAGTGTTTCACACCAGGTTTTTTTTTTATTTACTTGTAAGATTTTATCCGTTATAGCATGCTTATTTTTATTATTCGTGGCCAGTTTCAAATTCCTCTTTCATCGTCAGAGTAAGGCTATCAACTTCGTGCTTTATTTTATCAATCATCGTATGATAAAATAAAGTGTGCTGTGACAGAAACATAAAGTTGAACTTTTGAGTCTGAGGCTTTAGTATATGTCTATGGTTCCGCGGCTATTTTGCAGGAAAATCAGTTGAGATCTTCGTCAGTGGTTTGCTAGAAACCAATGTTTCGCCAATATTGCAATGATCCTTTTCAGGAACGTTACACCTTGAAAGCTAATGAAGCAATCACAAAATGTAAATTAAAGTACCAAATCTAGTTCTTATTTATTTTTTTATTTTTTTTACAAAATTATTACATTTAAAAATAGTTATAAAATAATATTTTGTTACACATACCCTTGAAAATGGTCTAACCAATATTCAAACTTGGAGACTTCAAAATAATGAAGGATCTATATATACAAAAATATCTATACTTTTATATGCATTACTCCTATTTATATTAATTTACATAGTTATTTACCCGCATTATTACATACTACTGAAAATGTACATATGTCCATCCGTATTAAAATTATTGCACTTTTTAAGGAATAACTGATTTACCAAATTTCAATAAAATGGTACTTCCGCTTGTTCGATCGTTTTTGACCAAACGATTTTGTCGCATTCTCTGGTACTAACTAAACAAAATATCCAATTTTTGTCGTTTTAAAGTTATGCTGAACATTCACACACACACACACAAGAATAATTTCTAGAAACTACTTTTTTCTGACTCACGGGACTTCATAACTAATTTCAAAGTGAAAACTCAATTTTGAAAATTTGACACCTCTTTTGAGTAGAAAGAGAAAGTAAAAATTGATATAAAGTGGATTTGAAAGAAATTGGAGGTTTTTAAATTCGATTAATAAAGTTTCGTCAAATTTGACTCTTTTCAGTGTGGGGGGGGGGGGCAGAAATTCCAAAACAAGCTTGTAAGGAATTGGAGCTTCAGATTGCTCAGCGTTCCGTTCCTTACTATTTGATTGGTTTCTTAAGAAAACAAACACTTAAACTTGATAACTTTTATATTTATTTTACTTGTTTTTTTTACTGACACGTATAGACTGGCAGCTAGAAGTGGACTGTGCAAAATTGAGCACTTACAACAACTTCTACTGTAAAAATAGTGTTACCACTTTCTACACTGTTGCCACCTTAACATTTTCGCTCCCTTGAAATGATATTTAAACACATTTGATGAATTATGAATGCACACAAAAAATAAACAGAAATAAAACGGAATAAATTCAAGTCTTTAAATCCTTTATCTTGACACATTATGCAACAGTAACTTGGTTCTTTACTGCTTCAGGTTCATTTTCAATCGGCAATGGACATAACTTAATCGTAACTTTTTTAGCTGAATTGCCATTAGGTAGTTTAACAGTAGCTACTCGAACGCAGCCATCCAAACCTGGATAAACCCTTTCCACTCTTCCTAAGCGCTACTTAAGTGCTTTGTTGAGATTTGTTAAGTTGGCAACAATGTTAAGGTAAAAACAGTGTTACCAACTTAACACTGTTGCCTCGTTAACAAAGCTCATAGCCAGTGATCCGATAAATAAAAATTGTAAGAAATGGCTGAAATGGGCAAAATTGAAAATATTACTTTTCCTAGGAGGAAAACAGCAGATGAATACAGTGAATCAAGATATCTCTAATGGATCTGATCTCTTTGTTCTAATTTAGGTCATCAGTATTTTAATCGCGCAAGTATTTCCTGCATTAAATTCCGAAATAGAATATACTTGGCCATCAAAACTTTGAGAGATTCCTCATTTAATTTCCGCTACTTCATCAGAAGGTCCAGAATATTCTTCAAAGGTAGATACAAAAGTAGTATTTTGGAACAAAAATTTATAATAGAAATTGTTTCCACATATCAATTCGTATAATAAGGAATAAATTGCTAAAAAGCTTTCAGAACAAAATAGTAAACGAATGAAGGAAGATTCACTAGCCTATATATAAGAAAAAAAAAAAAACAATAAAGTTAACTAAGAACGAGTGGTTGATGTTTTGCTAACAAAATAGTGTCAAATGAATAGAGTCATGATTTTATTGTGAATGACAAGGCGATAATTGCTAGGGTATTGCTATGTGACGGAGAAGAAAGGTAGCTGGGCAAGTGTGTGTGTGTGTGTGTGTGTGTGTGAAGTACAAGAAAGGAAAATCTTTAGCCCTGTGCTATAAACGGCTGCCTATGTCTTGAATAAAGAGCTTCATTGATACAGAGCGCATTACTGGATGGATAGTTAGCTCTAAACATGGGTAATGATCCTTTCTTCAGAAGCCGCATATTAGAATCAAGATACTCGCACCAGATCTGCCATCATTTGTATCTATACATTCTTAGTTTGTTTTATAAATAACGTGAGGAAAAGATAAATCTGATTTAATATAAATAAAATATCAATGTCGTTGCAAATTTGGAACAACATATTTGGTGATAAAACAATGAATGCTGCAATAGGTGGACAATAATTGTTTATATATAGACATATTCAATTGTAAGTATTACCAATACACAATAGAAATAAATTCAATGTAGTAACCATACAATGGGCAATATTCTCAAATATGAATCGCAAATAAGAATATTGTAATATTTTCCAGAGCATTTCCTTCTGTTAAGGTTAAGATATATTTATTTATTTTGTGTGGAGAGAAGGAGTTTATTTGTATATCCAAGGACCCTTATATATTGTTGGTTCAGTAAGAAAATCGAGGGACCACTGGGTGGTCTACTCAACAGGAGATATAGATGGTTATTCTCAAACCAAGATCATTCTCAAATGTGACGTTGGAAAAATGAAATGTGTATTGTTTATTAAATTATATATAACTTTTTACTTTGCTTATTGCTGTAAGAAAAAGTATTGGGTTTTTTATCCGTCGTAGCATGCATATATTCCTTTTGTTTTCTAACAGGTTTCGGATTTTCATCCATCGTCAGAGTAAATTCACCAAGTTCTTGTTGAGAGTTCACTTTAACGCAATGTTTCTGTTACATTCACACTTGTTAGTTTTCAAAAACTCTCTACACGAACTTGGGGAATTTGCTCTGACGGTGCATGAAAATCCGAAACCGGTCAGGGACAAAAGGAATATGCATGCTAAGACGGATGTTATCCAGCATTACGAACCCATCCACATATTCAAAAAGTATTGGGATCGGGTCAAATTTTCGGAACAGAGTTTCCACTGAAAAATTTTTATGTTCAAAAAATGGTAGAAAGCGGAAACTTGATACTTCGATATATTTTAAAACCTGTTTCAAGGCGATAACTATATTTCATATTTTTCAAATTATTAGACATCTCATTTTGAACAGCTTGTTTTGCAGTTTACCGTAAGCTCGAAAATATAAAAATAACTCTCATGGTGTGCGGGAACATAGCAGGTAAAACCTTGAGCTATTCCCCTGACACCCTGAGGTTGATGGTGAGACATATGATCGACGGTGTCATGGGCTAGCAATTAAGGCCAAGTTAGGCACTACCAAGAAAACTTTAGAAAAGGGTTATAGCATAAACTGGCAATATCTAGCACGTTTATGCATGACGGTATCAATGAGGACTTACCCCACAGCCGGGGAATGGAGCTTGTTTGGTAAGCACGCCGCAGTGCCCACCGCCGTCTAGTCCTGTTCTTCGCTGTTACCTATAACTCCCATATTTTTATCACGGTGCTGAGTTAACACTGTCATTGTACTCACGGCTATTGGACAACCTTCGCTTAGTGGTTACAGTTTTACTTCTGTCTTAAAACTTTTCTAAAATGTTTTACCTGTTATAGAAAAGATATAATATTTAACACGAGAGTATAGTCCTTTTAAAACTACCATTCAGTTGCCACACTCGCTTGAGCTCGTGCGGACAAACCTGAACTCGAGTGTTACTTTACTCCCTTGTCAAATAACTACTTTTTTATTTCGGTATTGTTCTTTAATGTTTAATAAAATAGCTTTGATCTATAGGAGATTCTCTATTTGTATGATAAATCTGTATTTTCTTTTCATTACATTTTTTTTTTACTTTTTTATTAACAAAAACTAGAGTGTCTGACAACGATCCGCGAACCATATCATATTAGATTTTATTTTTTGGTATAAACATTTATATATTACTAAATAATGGGTGTATCTATCTATATATCTATCATAACACCAGTTCATCACTCCACTTTGGAGCGTGTACTCCATATTGACTAGTTATCATCGGTAGCAGTGCTCCTTGACAGCTTTGGCTAGTTAAACACATTAAATATCATTGAAATGGTATTTCCAAAGGCTAGTAAGTTCATATTTCATTTTGACATTTTAAGAAAAATCAATGAAACAAAGGTTATCCTGCCCCACATTTGGCAGCTTGTACATTCTGCTTAGACAGGCCAGTACTTACACAACAACTAAAATATGAAGTTTTTTATTTTTTTTATTTTTCAGCCAAACAATACTCCGTAAGTAATTTTTATTCATCATATCCTTTCTAAATTCATCAATCTATTGGAAACTCCCCTTTTCTCTCTCTATGTTCCTATCTTTACTATTAATGAGCACTAAATACTTCGTAGTCACAACAGAACGTGTAGATCGCTAGATTTTATCAGAACAGCAGCTCCATTTCATCACGTACGTCGGCTTCTCAATTCTTTTCCTATTTTTCGTTAAATATTTAAACATATTTTATTCTAAAACAATATATGATTTATACATTATAAAGGATATACACTTTTATTTTATTTTATTACCTTTGGCTTTCGTAGAAATCCAATGTTGGTAGTGGAAAAAACTAGGTAATAAAAGAAGGTAAAGACGAGTCTGGTGGACAAAAACTCCATTTATGTGAGGAAGTGTGAGGGGTAAAGGGTGAAGGAGGGGGAAAACTGTTAGAGGTAATGTTGAGTAGCAAGATAGGATTTTATAGAGATCCATTAGTGTGAGAGTCTGCTGCTTTCATCTTTAGATGTGTGTGTGTGTGTGTATGTGTGTGTGTTTGTGTATGTGTATGTCTATGAGCATCGTCTGAGTGTTGAGTATGCGTCTGGTGAAAATATGCATGCACCACTATTCATATATTTCCCTTTATTTCTAAGTTAAGTTCTTACAATATGATGAGGTCTTTTTTTCTGGTTGAAATAGAAAAGGCTGCTTCTAGCCTATACTCATTGCGGTGTCTTACATCTATACAGTGATTCTCATTATTTCTCATAAAGTGGATTATCAAACATTTCTATTTGTTTAAATTGTGATTTAAATAGCTTTTCTATTTAATTAAACATTTTTGCAATCAAATTAAACTTTATTCAATCAAATTATATCTTTTTTCTACAACAATTAAATAATTATTTTTTTGTCATTAATTTGAAAATTTACAACTGCTGGTATGCTTGTGTGACCAGCAGCAAGTAAATGAGATGACTTACAATCATGCTAAAGGAGAAATCACCCAATGGGCTGCACTCCACACTTATGACAATTATACCCTTAAAATCGTGATTAAAGTTGTACTCATCTCTAGAGAGAGAGAAAAAAGTGATATTTAATCTCTATAGATTAAAAGATCTCAGTTACATGATGCGCAAATTAGACGAAACTTATTCCGCTTGGGGTCTAGAAGTCAGCAGAGTCAAAACAAAATACATGGCCTTCAACAGTGGGGTGGACGTCCTTCCTATTAGAGGACTGGAATTTAGTACGCAGTTCTAGGCATAGTGAACTGTCTGTACTGTGGAAAAAAAAATCTTAGCCTGTCTACTAAAAGGAAGATTTATACTCTTTCCTTTTGGCTTCAACCCTTTATACTTGCGAAACTTGGACAATAAAAAAGAAAATGGCTCGGAAGCTCTTAGCTCTAGAAATGGATTTTTGGAGAAGAAGTTGCGGTGTTTCGCGTTTGCAGCGAATTCCAAATGTTCAAATAAAGGATCGCGTACATGCAGGAAAAAATCTATTGTTTTTAATCGAAACAAGAAGATTGTTATGGGACGGTTGTGTTCAGAGAATGGGTAATTGAGCGATGGCCAAGGAAAATGTTAGAATACAAGTCAAGTGGACGAAGGAAGCGAAGAAGGCCCAACAAGAGGTGGATAGAGGACGTCCAGGAAGGAATGGCGGCACGGGGGCTCCGTAAGGCGATTGGAGTGATAGGAGTTGTTGGAAAGGAAGGGATTTTGGGAAAAAAAGATTTAAATAATTATAGTCTTGCCAACATTCAATTAAATATATTAAAAAGTGATTTATTATTGGTCTGGAACTAACACTACTACATGAAGAACAGTTCAACGAATTTACACATTCACTCACTACAGACGACAAATCACTATGGACAGCGACAAAAAAAATCTTATCTTACAAAACTGTTGCTTCACCCTTACGACGTGAGGACGGCACTTGGGCCTCATCTGATGAAGAAAAAGCATTTCTGTTTTCTTCCTATCTATCCGAAGTGTTTGTACCTCACCCAGACTTACAAAACCCAATATTTAACTGTGCAATAGAAAACGACCTCGCCTCTTCACTCCTTCTAACACCTCCTCCCAAAGCATTTACACCCAACGAGGTACAGTACGCAATAAATCATCTCCCCATCAAAAAAGCTCCAGGTCTTGACCTAATAACCTCCAATATTCTCCGCCAACTTCCCAAAAAAGCTGTAGTTCTCCTTACTAATATCTTCAATTCAGTTCTCAGAACCACTTACTTCCCCAACCAGTGGAAATTTTCCAAAATCAAAATGATCCCGAAACCCAAAATACCTCATCTTACCTACTTCCTACCGTCCCATCAGTCTATTACCCATAACTGGAAAAATTCTAGAAAAACTCTTGTTGAAGCGGATCTTACCCATCATAGAATCTGCTAACAGAATTCCTGTGCACCAATTTGGATTTAGGCGACACCATTCCACAATCCAACAATGCCATCGCGTTGTGGATGCCATCGCTTCCTCCCTTGAGCGGAAGGAGACCTGTTCGGCTGCTTTCCTCGATGTAAGGCAAGCCTTTGATCGAGTATGGCATGCCGGGCTGCTCTGGAAGCTCAAGGGCGTCCTTCCTTTTACTTATTATTTAATCATCAAATCTTATTTGTCCGACCGCCACTTTCAAGTGTCGGTAGGTTCTTCCCTATCTCCCTTCCAAACTGTCAATGCAGGTGTTCCGCAAGGCCTTTATTATATAGGTCCTAGGACCTTTATTATTCACAGTATACACTGCTGACATCCCAACCCACCCTGAAACAGTTATTTCTTCCTTCGCAGACGATACAGCCATCCTTTCTACCCATACTGACCCAGTAATATCTCATAGACAGCTACAGAACCATCATCATCTCTTGAAACATGGTTCAAAACTTGGAAAGTCAAACTAAACGAAAACAAATGCCAGCATGTCACTTTTACCCTTCGACACATTACCTCTCCACCTATATACTATAACCGTATCCCATTACCTGCTGCTGATGTTGTCCGCTATCTTGGGATTTACACTGGCAAATGACTTTTTTTTTTCTTTTTTTTTATCGGGGGGGGGGGCAACGCACTGCGACCTCAATCAGGTCTATTGTGCTATGCCCCCTGGGTGCCACAGGCCTGCCCATAGCACCCGAACGGATGCCCAGTTGAACATCCGTTCTACAATACCTCCATCAGGTTAAGATCCCTGAGGAATCCTAATACCCTTACGGGCTCTAGAGAGGGTATGTCCCCCTCCTCCACCTGGTAGCTGCCCAGGTTCCTGAACCTTCTCTGAGTGGCAGCCTCGCAGTCTGTTAGGAGATGTATTGGAGTTTCCTCCAACTCCCCACAGAATCTGCATGAGCTGTCACTTTCCAAGCCCAGCTTCACCAGGTGTCCTCTAAGTCGGCAATGCCCCGTGAGGAAACCCGTAAGTACGCGGAGCTTGTTCTTACTCAATCCAATGCAGGCCTCCGACCTCCGTTGGTTATAATTTCCCAAGCAGATCTTGGCCTGCCTCAACCCGGGGAGGGAGTACCAGAGTTGAGATCTCTTCGTCTCCTTCTCCTTCCTAAGTTCCTCTAACAGAAACTGGTCGCTAATCCCACAAAAAGGTTCCGGCCCCAGAAGTGGGGTCATAGCGCCTGTCTTGGCCAGGGCGTCGGCCATCTCATTCCCTTCAATGCCAACATGTCCCGGCACCCACCAGAGTGCAACTTTGTTCCTGCTGCCCAGATCGTTAAGTTTATCTAGACATTCCCAAACCATTTTAGAGTTAATGACTGGTGCACCCAGAGCTCCAATGGCTGCTTGACTATCAGAAAGGATTACAATCTCCTGATTCCTGTATCCCCTATCGAGGTTAAATTGAACACATCTTCCGATAGCGTATATCTCCGCCTGGAAGATGCTGGGAAATTTACCCATGGGTTCCGAATGCTTGATCCTTGGACCAACCACCCCCGCCCCAGTCCCCTCGAGGGTCTTCGACCCATCAGTATACCATTTAATGGCATGTTCCTTGATGCCCAACAGAGCGGATCCCTCGCTCCACTCACTCTTGGACCCTAGCTTCGACGAAAAATTTTTAGTGAAGCTGTACCTCTTACTCATACCGTCCCTAGGAAGGTGCCAGATGGGGGAGCCCAAAGGTGAGAATACCAACTCTCTAACCCTCAGCCCTTCCCCCCTCCTGCACCACTCCTGGAGATCCTAAGAAGAGCCCCCTTCGCCGCCCTTTCTACCACTAGGTACAAAGGTGACAGATTGAGGATAACCTCCATCCCGGCAGTGGGGCATGACAAATGACTTACATGGAACCCACATACACGACTCAAAAGAAAAGAACTGAACATACGATTCAGACTACTCAAAAGACTTCTAGACAACAAACCGCAACTCACACTACAAAATAAAAGACTCATCTATATGTAGCCATCTTAAAACCTGTTTAGGCCTACGGAATTGAACTGTGGGGTTAAAACTAAGCGTTCCAACCTTCAACGTATCCAGTCCCTGCTATCTAAAATCCTTAGAACCATTGTCAACGCTCCCTACTATGTCTCTAACCAAACAATCCACAAAGACTTAGACATACCCTTCCTACAAGACGTTATCAAAACACGATACAATAAACTCCACATGTCCTTATCCTCTCACCACAATCCTCCTGTCCGTCGTCTTTCGTCCCGAACCCTCCCTGACAATCCTTCCCGACGCCTGAAACATCAATGGCCACGAGACGTGATCACAGAAGATCACAGAAGAACACAGAAGATAACGAACATTAACAATAATTACTAGGAGTGCTACCACTGGGGGGGTAGTTTCTCCTCTCTTTTTTATAATTGCTCACACATATTTACTTATGGCAACTATGCTGTTGTAAATAACAATAATAATAAAATAAAATAAAAATTATTGTTCTGTGCAAGACTCCACAAACTAATTATATGGAAATACTGATGGAATTAATTTACCATTAATTTTATGGTCATGTCAGATTTTCGAAATTTAATATTCACTATAAATACATGTTTAGAAATCCTTCTGACTATGAAAAAGTGATATTTTAACAATTGATCTGTATTTTTGAACATAAGTGAAAATTGAAAAAAAAAAAATAGAAAGTTGAAACTTGATATTTCATTTGTTTCAAGTGAAATCTAATATTGTGGGTATTAGTCGAAATCGATTATCCGAATGTACCCACTTTAATGAATAAATTTTTCAGTTTTTTTTTTTCATCTTCCTCGAAAACACTCTTAACGATTTTCCTTAAACACTCTATGTTATACACAACATCATGGATGTATATCTATTACTTTTATTTAAAACATTTTTTTGCACAGAAAAATTAATTTTAGAGGTATGATCTATTGTATAATTTTAATAATAAATTTAATAAGTTGCCAACGTTCCTCGAGTTTGAAGAAATTCGGTGACTGAAGTGGGAATTTTACTGATTGTTTTCTTCTCAGCTTCCTGCGATTATTTTTTTCAATAATGATCCTAACTAGCGGTATATAGATCTAACACTTTTGTTTAAAACTTTTTACCGAAAGAAAAAAAGATTTTAAAGAGTTTTTGGTAGTGCAGGAAGAGGGGTCACGCTTCGCTCAAAAGTGTCGTTTTATTTTATGTTTTCCCATCTATATAATATAAAAAAAATAATAAACCCTACGGCGCAACAGCCCATGAAGAGCTAAGGCTTGCCAGATGGCGATTTGAATGGGGTGGCGAGTGGTAAGCTCGCCGCAGTTCCCACGCCGTTTAGTTCCGGCCTTCGCTACTTAGGGCGCTACTAACTGTAGCTTGCCACTTTTTATCACGATGTTAGATCAACACAGACTTTACCCTCACGTTACCGTGAATTCTCGCACGAAAGGCGAGTGCGCTAGCCACTAGACCAACGCATAAGGACCTATATAATATCAAAGTCACTAAAATTTTTGTAAAAATTTCAAGTTATTAAAAAAAAAAATCATTCCTTAGGTCATCTATTAGAGTGTTTCCTAACGATGTAATTTCTAAGATGAAAAGCAAGTAACTGGTATTGAAAAAGTAAGTGCGGTTTAAATAGGAACCGGCACTTATAAGCCACTTCAAAATTAGTCTTACAGTTTATTTATATTTTACTAAATTAAACTCTAAATATATTTATAACTAAATAAAAATTTTTAAACTAATAAAAATGCATAATAAATCAATTTTATTACGTATTAGCCACTTCTAGTAAATAGTTTTCTGCTTTCAGAAATAGTTGTTGCACTCAGAGAAAAGTGTTATACATTCTACATAATATTCTTCTTTTTTTTTTTATTAAGATTACAGCTCAAAAGTTATTTCAAAGCCAAACTTCAAATGAGCTTTTTATCTCATATATCTTAGTTTATTCACATGTCTTCGGAAGCAACGGAATATTCACCTTAATAAATTTTTTTAATCATTAATTCAATCATTGAATTGATTTTAGTGTTGATTATATAGCAATGAATATTTTCCATTCACCAATTCATAAGCATTTTTTACCAGACCACAAAATTTCCCTTCACATTTTAGATTATTTTTATTATTTAAATCTCCATCGTTAAAATAATATTGTCGATAATTTTTCAGTGGGTTTTTCAACCATTTTGATTGATCGGCTGATATTTTATTACTTTCAGCTTGATTTCTTTCAGTTGTTCGTAGTAATTCTTGATTATCATCAGTGTCCAATGTTTCACCATTTCCAATCTCATCCATATTTTCCCATTCAATACGACGGCTCATATCACTACTTCGAAAAAGATGGCCTAAATTTGGAATTTTCTTATAAAATTTTACATTTTCATTATTAGGCGATAGCCATTCTGCTGCCGAGGACTGAGTTGTGATATTTTCTTCCGTTAATTTGGCGGTATTTGTTGTTACCTTGGATGGAGGAGGTGCTTCTGTGTAGAAATTTGAATAATACCACATTTTTGTTGAAGTCTTATTTTTATTAATTAAATTTGTCGCATTTTTATCTACATCGAAACTATATCTTATCTGTGGTATATATTGTAAAAAATTGTTATCACTTACCGGATATTTAAGAATTTTTCTATCATTTATTTCATTGTACATTGGTTTTGTTGCTTTATCCATTTTGAACAATCTATCGCCTTTATCTTTATCCGAAATGTTCATGAATAGTATACTTGGGATATGGTGGAAAATTTTAGACAATGTTTCTATCTCTGGATATCTAGTTTTTTCAACTGGTTCATTTTTTAGATGTTCCAATTTTTTTTCAATATATTGTCCAAGAGTATTTCTATTGAAATCTGATGGTGCAGCCGGCGATTCCATATTTGCCTCATTATTAAAATTCAGTCTTTGTTTATTCAAATAATCAACCATGAATGGATCTTCAAATTTTAAACTTGGCACCACATCTGCTATTGCGTTAAATAATCTTGCATAAAAATTATTCAACGTCCTTACTACTAATTGATTTTCATATGCAAAATCATTATTCTCATTATTATTTTGCAAATTATTTACCTTTTCCCTTATTATATCTTCAGAATCATCACCTTTCCCCCAAATTTTTTTAACTTTAGCCGTATTGCACAAATTGTCTTTAACTGTTTCTTGTAATCTACGAATACTTTCTATATCGTTTGGTTCTTTTATATTATTTATCTCTGTTGTTTTACTTTTCAATCGTTGTTTTGGCAGTGTTAACCAAAGCGGATGTAACACTAAATCTTCCAGTTTTTTTATAGTTGGATCGTCTTTAGTTTGAACAGAATTCTTTTCTGATTGATCATGAACAGTTTGTGCTTGTAGCCTGCTATCCAAATCTACCGTTATCGGTATAGGATTTTCTTCTGGCAAATTATCATTATCTTTAATATTAAATGATAAGGCATCGTTATCTTTAATATTAAAATATTTTGGATTTATATCTTCATATGGTGTGATAAACCTCCTTGGTGATTTATATCTTACTTTCATTAGATCATCCATATCTAAAATTTTTTCATCACCGCCATATTCTAGATAAGATGCTGGAAGATAAGAAGTAATAAGTAGTTTACAAAAGTAATTATACGAGCATGACTTTTTAGTTAATAGTGAAGAAACGACCTCTAGCTACATTGCATACAAACATATAACTTTAGATTTTTAAGTATTATCATCAAAATTTAGGAAATAGTTATCCAAAAAAAAAATAAAATAAAATAAAAGAGAAAAAATGAAACTACAGTTTCTAACTTACACCAAGATCGAAAATAGTAAATGAATGGCTGAAAGAAGTTAAGTTCCTAGTAAATCATAGGCTTGGTATAAGGAATTCCTTCAAAAATATAAAGACCAAAGTTTATCTCAAGATCGTGAATAATTTTGGTGGCCTCTCATAAACGAAAGAGAATAAACGCTTTTTCTCGTTGAATGAATTATTGTATCTATTGTATCAAGACAGTTTAGATCTAGCTTGCTTCAAAAAAAAAAATTAAAAACAACACTCACAAATTTGGTCAAGAAATGAAATTTGAACAAATTTGAATGGAATTGTAATAGGATCCAAAGAGAGGAACCATAGCAGAGAAAGAGAGACAAAATGACAGGACCACTCTCTCGGACTAGAGTGGGAGAAACTCATAAATACAGCGACGGGAGACAGATATACAACACAGTTCATACAACTGAGGTCGCTGGCCATTACCAGTCACAATGTGTCATTACCCTTTACTACTCTAAGGTACTCTACCATTTTAAGTGTAAAGTCCAGGCAGTCAGTGTCACTTCTATACAGCGACGGGTGATAGATATACACAAAGTATCTAAGAAACACCACCCCAAATTTTAGCGGAACGTATTCCATTGGTCTTAAATAAATTCTCATTGGAATGAATGTATTTATTGTTAATGAATTGATTTTTTTGTTAATGAATGCATTTATTTAGACGAATGTTTACTGTAGAAAGGTAACTAAGGGTAATTACAGACAGGAGTGTGTTGTATGAGACGATGGAGCTGTTTTTTGCAACACACCACCGGTGATGGATATCTTACAGTAGTGATGGTTTGCTTTTTTATATATTATAGCTGATGGCGAAAGCTAATGCAAAAAAAACAAAAACAAAAACAGAGGTCATACAACTGAGGTCACTTGCCAGTCACAACGTGTCATCACCCTTTACCATTCTATCATTTTAAGTTTAAAGTCCAGGCAGTCAGTGTCACTTCTTATATTATACAGTGTTAACCATATTTTGTTTGTTCATTGAAACCAGGCCATTTCTCTCTTTCATCAACCCGATTATAGAATTAAGTGAATGATTTTTGGATTTTAACTGCCTATTCAAATGAATATTTATGACTTTGTTAATGAACACTTCAAAAAGAATTTTTTAAAAACTATAAAAAGGAACATAAAAATAATGAATAAACAAAAGTGAAGATCAGGTCACCCAATTACCACCAGCCATTAGATAGGTTATTTTTACAAATTTTTCGAAGAGTCTATTTGGCCTAAAATGATAATTAATACTTTATTTCCGATTTAATTTTGAAGTAAACAAAATAATAAGCATATTCTTCATAATTATTCAATTTCCACTATTCCGACTTATCTCTCTTTACCTATGACATCCTCAGTGTTGTCGGGAAAAAAAAGAAAGATCAATAATTGGTCTAACATAAACGCTTGTACTCGATTTTTTCTTACGAAACTTGTTCACAATTTTCCCGACAAAAATATGTAATCTGAGAAATTTCACAGGCCTCTCGTTAAATCCGATTAAAGAGATCGGCCAACACTATTCTGAAAAACCCACTTCGCAAAGTGAAAGGATTGTCAAATTGTATTAGATGCAACCATAATTTTTTTTTTAGTACTTATTATGAGGGGCTCTTTATTTATTATGAATAAATGTTTATATTTTTTTTTCAGTTTGGATAAATATGAAAAAGTTGAGTAGATATTCCACTGATATCCATTTTAATCCAACGTTTTATTCATAAAAACAAAAATTTCCCAATAAATTGACTATAAAGCCTAAAATGAAATAGAAAACGTGTCACTTGTGGTGTACTAATTACAATTATATTGGATTTTACCACCATATATTGGACGGTTTAACAGTCTGTACACGAATTATCATGTCAAAGTGTCGTTTTATTTATTTATGTCTCAATGAGTTAAGCATTTATATGATCTGTGCAGAGTTTCAACACAATAATCTTTATTATATATTATAGACTTTTTTTTTTTTTTTAGGTTTCCCAAGATATATTTTTTTATATCTTATTTATTTTAATATATTAATTTTTAAAATTAAATTGATTACTTACTTGTAAAATGAAATAATAACATAACTTGGCAAAATTTTGTACACAAATTAATAAACATTTATTTGGTTTTTCATTGACGCTATTGAAAAATTAAAAATAAATAAAAAAAATAAAATAAAATTGGAAAAAAACCTATTATTTACATTTCAGAAGGTTTCTACGTAGATAAAGATAAGTACAAAAAAAGGAAGCCTAAGATTAACTCCATTCATGTGAAAATTTTCATATGTACTTCAATTTAAAAAAACATATGTTTTATGGTAATATAGAAATTTCTTGGTTTATTATTTTTTTTTTTACAAAATAAATTTATGCTTTTATTTATACATTTATCAAAATAAAATAAATGTATTCTTCGGAGGGTAATTCATCGTCTGTATTGTAAATTAACCATACGGAACATAATATAAATAGAAGCGGTCAAAGTCCACATCTTTTTATCTTTATCGATTTCGGAATAATGAAATTTCTTCACAATACGCTATTTCACTTCAAAAAAAAAAATCTGGTGTGAAACACTCACACAACTTTCTCTTACTCCAGTTTTCAAAATTGAAATTTACAAATTTTCTAGTTAGTGTACCATATTTAATGCAATTTTGTCGAAAACTGACTGTAAAACTGTTCAGTAAAAATGCACGTCCGGTTTATTAATTTTCTTGAAACTCAGAATTTTGGCCATCTATTTATTTCTAATTAATTTTGTTTGTATGGTAGAATTGTAGAATCAACTATGATACCACTTTAGAGAAAAACATAGACCCAACCCTCCCCCAAAAAGCCCCCCCTTAAATGACATTATCATGAGAAATGTTTCAAATAAAAGTTGTAGCTCTTTATATGTATAGTACACATTAATACTTTTATAAAAATCGTTGGAGCCGTTTTCAAGAAAATACCAGAAAACTGAAAAATACGTTTCAACGTAAAAATGCACTTCTGGTCATCCGATTTTTTTCGAACTCGGAATTTCAACAACATATTTACTTCTAATTAATATTATTTAAATGAAAGTATTGTATAGCAAACTGAAATAGCACTTTAGAGGAGAACCTAACGCCACCTCCCCCAAAACTGCGCTTAAATGAATTTTTGCTGGAGAAATGTTTCAAATAAAAGTTGTAGTTCTTTTTATGTGTACATGATATATCAAGTTTTAAGAAAATCGTCGGAGCCATTTTTGAGAAAATCTTAAACGTAAAAAAACAACTAGTAAAGTGGGATACTTCCGGTTGAGGAATTTTGACACATGAGCCACTGTCGGATCCCATAGTGATACCTAAACGGAATATCAAGTTTGAACTTTCTACGATTTTTCGTTTTTGTGCTATGCTTTTCATATGCGCACACACACACACACACAATTTTCTAAAAACCACTTTTTTGGACTTAGAGGACCTCAAAACGGATATTTCCGGTGAAAACTCGATATCGACAATTTGACATGATTACAATACTTCCTCTTACTAGGAGGAAAGAGAAAGTCAAAAGAAATTTATATCATACAGTTCAAACAATATAATATTAAAAAATTACAATATAATTCAATAACAATATAATATAAAAATCTAAGTTTGAAAGTCAGTAATGGCCGCCAAACGTTTTTAGGGCCACGAAATATGGTCAGTTATTATATTGGAGATATACAGGAGATAGTGACAGGAGGTCCTTTGGCCACTGGCGCTTCAAACGTCTGGGAGGATTCCCAGGAATGGTTAGGGAGGACAGGTTTGTGACGTGCGGGTTCGTGTGTGTTCCTAGTTTGCTGTAGAATCGTTTGTAAAGTTGTTGTGTTAAGTCGTGTACAAGTGGGATTTGAAGGTCAGTATGTAGCGTCACGTTAGAAACATAGTATGGGCATTGTGTGATTGTTCGCAGTTGTCACGTATTTTGAATATTAAATGTATTTGAAAGTTTTAAAAAAATTTTACAATACTTTTTTTATATTAGTTTTTATTTTTTGACTAGTAATTCTAAAATTTGTCTCTCTCTTGGAAAAAGTTATGATGTTCCCATAGTCCAGGGGATCCACTAAATAACCTCCTGGTGTGAAATTATGGGCTTATCGAAAAGAATAAACAATGGAGTTGATCTCTTTCTACACGAACTTGGTGAATTTGCTCTGACAATGGATGAAAATCCGAAACCGGTCAGGAACAAAACCAATATGCATGCTACGACGGATAAAATACCGTGCGTGTTTCTGTTACATCACACTTGTTGGTTTTATATATGTGTTATCATAGGTATATAGTAGTTGTGGTGGTTGGTTCCGCAGAGCTGGAAAGCATCAGAGACATTTTCCGTGGTAGCCTGCTTCATTTTGCGCATTTTGCGTTCGCCCATCTTCAGGATGCGTTTTTCAGACAATGTGACAACACAGACTTGCACAGAGCAAATTCAGTTTACACACTGAGTGTAAGAGTCAGAGTAAGTCAGAGTAACTGTAAGTCAGAGTGTGTAAACTGAATTTGCTCTGTGCAAGTCTGTGTTGTCACACTGTCTGAAAAACGCATCCTAAAGATGGGCGAACGCCCGACCACAAAATGAAGCAGGCTACCATGGAAAATGTCTCTGATAGATATATAACCTCCACACATACATACAACCAACAAGTTGAGTGTGAGTGTAACGGAAACATTACATTGAAGTGAACTCTCTACACGAACTTGGAGAATTTGGTCTGACGATAGATGAAAATACGAAATTGGTCAGATACAATATCAATGTGCATGCTGCGACGGATAAAATACCAGCTGTTATCCAGCATTGCGGGCCCACCCACATTTTCAATAATGATCCTATTGTTTGCCTCCACCTCGTTCTTAATGGCGGTGCTACATACCTTGTATTTCGTTTCGCCAGACATCTCACTTTTATGTTTCTCTTTCGCGCTCCGGAGCCCAAGTGACAGGTAGGATTTTCTTCATCTTTGTCTATTTTTTCATAAACCTTAGATCAGAGAACAAAATTTAGGAAATCCCAGAGTAACATACCAGAGAAAGAGAAGCAGGAATTGGGATTTTCCTCACATTCTAAGCCCCGCATCTGCAGAGTTCTATTTGTCAGTGTGAGTGAATGTGTATGACGTATGATAATGAACTAAGGTTTGGTGTAGTTACGCTAAAGCCAAGAGTTGGTAAATTCAAGAAAAAGAGAAAAATAAGGATGCTATGATGGATAAATCTCAGATATTATCTAGGACTGCAGGACTTAACCACATTATTCAACAATTTTATATAACTGTATGTAAATATAAGATCATAAACAACATCTAATGTTGCTGAATTGGTGAATATTTCATTTTTTTGCATTTCCATATTCATCTTGAATGTGAAGGGTGAAATGAAAAAGTTGGACAGACGTTATGTTAGTATAGTATTTTGACTGACTATGGTAAGAAACATGTATTTCTTGTGGCAAGCACAGAATTTGTAATAAGATTTTAAGTAGATTGAAAAACTGGATTTAGGTACTAGACAGTGAGAAACATGGCACTGCTTACTGTATTAATATTTCAGGTCATACTTTGTTTTCGTATATTATTTTTAATTCTTTTCGTATATTGTATTTTTTTAATCTTTAACGGAAACAGTTCAGTTTTTAGTTCAACTGAATTGAAACTAGTGATTGGAACCAAAATTATAAATGCTGAAAAAATTTTTGGACTGGATCCATTCTCAGATCGTCTTCAAGTGTTTGCTCTTTGTAAGGAAAGAAATATCTCTCTAGTTTCTGCATGGTTCCTCTTATAAATCTAGCTGAAGACAAATGCATTGTATTCCACAAAATTTACTCTTACATCAGCTCTATTGAATTAACAAAATGCAATATTTATGATCAGCGGGTTTGTTTGAGTTTACCCGGAGAAATGTTACAAATAAAGGTTGTAGCTCTTTAGTGAAAATAGCAGAAAACAGAATAAATACTTTTCAGTAAATACGCAATTCTGGTCATCTGATTTTCTTTCTTCAAACTCGGAATTTAACAACATATTTAATTTTAATTAATATTATTTAGATGATAGAATTGTGAAATAAACTAAAAATAGCACTTTAGAGGAAAACATAACTCCATTATCCCCCAAAAAACTCCCTTTAATGAATTTTACCGGAGAAATGTTTCAAAAAGGTTGTAGATATTTGTATGTATAGTTGATATACCAAATTTAAAGAAAATCATTAGAGAGCCATTTTCAAGAAAACTGTAAAATAAAAAGTGAAAAAATTATTCATTAATTCGGTACGTCCGTTTGAGGAATTTTGACAGATCAGAACTTACGTCGAATCCCCATTGTGATACTTAAACGGAATATCAAGTTTGAACTTTCTGCGATTTTTTTAGTTTTGAGCTATACTGCTCACACACCCACACACACACACACACACACACACACACACACACACAGATAATTTGCTAAAAACAAAAAAAAACACTTTTTTGAATTCAGGAGACCCCAAAACATGTACTTCCGGTGAAAAATCGATATCAAAAATTTAAACCATTACAATACATCCTCTTACTAGTAGGAGTAAAAGGAAGAAAGTAATACTTGGAATATGGATTAAGTACTAACATTGGCTATGATGTGACGTTAAAGGAGTGGGAAATATTACATTGACAAGAAGGCAGTGGTTTTGTTATATATAAAATTAAATATTTGATACATTTTTATACATTAAGGCAGTGGCAATGCTATTGGGTGTGACAT
>JAAEAF010006120.1:0-49818 GCA_011037195.1 Triatoma infestans | reverse complement strand
AAAATATTTCAAATAAAAGTTGTAGCTCTTTCTATGTGTAGTTGATATAACAAGTTTGAAGAAAATCGTTGGAGCGATTTTTGAGAAAAACGCAAAAAAGTAAATAAAAAACAACTTGTGGTACTTTCGGTTGAGGAATTTTGACAGATGACCCAGTGTCAGATGCCTTGGTGATTCCTGAACGGAATATCAAGTTTCAACTTTCTACGGTTTTTAGTTTTTGAGCTATGCTGTTCAGATACACATACACACACAGAGACCATTTGCTAAAAAACACTTTTTTGGACTCAGGCTCCATCAAAACGGATATTTCCGGTGAAAACTCGATATTGAAAATTTGACACGATTACAATACTTCCTCTTACTAGGAGTAAGAGAAAGTAAAAAAAAAATGTGAGAAAATCAATCAGTAATGTCATTCTTTTGGGATGATGGATTAGGACCAGGTAGTGGTATTTAATCGGAATACCAAAACCAAGATTGAACATCCAGCGACTATTCATTTTTGAGACATTTTACACTCACACTCACGGATACGAAACACACACATTCATGCGCGCGTGCATATAGATCATTCGCTAAAATATTTTTTTTTTATTTATAAAAAACCTGTATATCCGGTGATATCTCAATTAACAAAATTTAACACGATCGCTACTTCTTCTTAAAAGAGAATAAAAGAAAGTAAAAAAAATGTTTAGTGGTGGGAGGGGGGTTTGAATCGTGAAGGACATTTGAAGAACTAGAAGAAGAAAGGTGAATGAAAAGGGTAAGAGAATATTACACTCATAGTGTTGGCGGGGGCCAATGTTGAAGAAGAGGTGATTGATCGATATACTTAAGTGGGTAACAGAAATTAGAAAATCTTGCAAGGGATGAGACAAGGGCAGTGAACATTCATTAATCTCGCTATGCCAGTAAGGACCACACATGCGCGCGATATACAACCACTTTCATTTTATTGTACATTGAATATTGTCCTCAAACCAACCAACCAAACACTTGTTATTATTTCAATAGAGGAATGTCTTTTTAAAAGATTTATCCTTATATAAATACTGTCATAACTAAATAATTAATTATTTTACCATTCAATGAAAAATTCGATGTCGATTACCACCTACATAATAATATAAATAGAATTATGATTTTTTTTTATCAGTGGTTTATTTTATGTTTACACCTTTAATATTTATTTCTGTTGAATGAAATAGACAGAGTATCTTTCTGTCTTTAAGTGTCTTTATTATAATTTTCACCATCAATTCAACTTTGCTTGCTGCGTAATAAAAAAATCTGGTCTTACTCCAGTTCTCAAAATTATAATTGACAAAGTTTAGAGTATGTGCACCAAATTTAATGAAATTCGTCAAAAACTGAATAACTGTTCAGTAAAAGCGCACTTCCGGTTTACTAATTTTCTTGAAACTCGTAATTTTAGCAATCTATTTATTTCTAATAATTTTGTTTGGATGATAGAATTGTATAATCAACTGTGATAGCACTTTAGAAGAAATTGTAACCCCACCCCTCCCCTAAAAGTGCCCTTAAATTAATTTTCTCAGAGAAATGTTTTAAATAAATGATGTAGATCTTTGCATGTTTAGTTTATATTAGAAGTTGCAAGAAAATCGTCGCATCCATTTTTGAGAAAATCGCGAAAAAGTGAAAAAAAATCACTTAGTAAACTGGTAAAGTAAACGCACTTCCGGTTATCTGATTTTTTTTAAACTCGAAATTTCAACAACATATTCAATTCTAATTAACATTATTTAGATGGCAGAATTGTCTAACAAAACTGAAATAGCACTTTAGATGAAAACCTAACCCCAACCACTCCCTTATAACTGCCATTAAATGAATTTTCCCGGAGAAATGTTTCAAATAAAAGTTGTAGTTCTTACTATGTGTAGTTGATATCTAAAGTTTGAAGAAACTCGTTGGAGTCATTTTTGAGAAAATTGCAAAAACGTAAAAAAAAAAACTAGTAAAGTGCTACTTCCGGTTGAGGTATTTTGACAGATAGCCCACTGTCGGATCCCATGAAACGGATAATCAAGTTATAATTAAACGGAATATCAAGTTTTAACTTTCTACAATTTTTCTTTTTTGAGCTATGCTGTTCACATACACACACACACACACACAGACACACACACACACACACACAGACCATTTGCTAAAAACCACCTTTTTGGACTCAGGGGGACCTCAAAACGGATATTTCCGGTGAAAACTCGATATCGAAAATTTGACACGATTACAATACTTCCTCTTACTAGGAGTAAGAGAAAGTAAACAAAAATATGCCCAAGATCAAGCGGCTCTTGATCCTACACCAATTTAATATTTCGAATTTATTTTTGTTGTTCTTAAGGTTTTGGGTTATCCTGAATAAGAAAACAATAGTTTTAACTATCTTTACTTGCGTGTTTTGAAGGGGCGGAGGTGGAAGACAACTATAATATCTAATAAAAATTATAGGTTGAAGAAAGTAGTCAATTATAACTAACTGAATTAAAAGAAAGTCTTATGTGTATCATACCTGATTATTTTTCTTTCTATCCTGTTTTGAACAACGAACTAATGTTTTGTAGGTAGAAATTTGTGTATCAGTTTATCCTCATTTTTTTTTTCGAAAACTAATATCAATATCAATTATCTTTATAATATCTCAATAAATTTTAGACATCCCGATTTTGATGAAACTGGTACTCATACCATAGATTGGAAGGTTCTGAAAACTTTAGCTTTTCTTTAAAATATCATTTCAATTTATTGTACGGTTTTTCTTCCCATATAATTTTAAGGAAAAATTTAATGTTTTCAAGTTTGAATAAAATCAAGTCAGATATATGTGTGAGAATGGGCTGAACGGTCAGTTATACTCGTGCCTTGATTGATGATAGCGTGAAGTTAAATTTTTTACGCACTACTAACTAATTGATGATTCTTCATGGGAACCCCTTAAGAACTATAAATCCACGGGTAAAACATCATAATATTATTATTGAAAACTGGGTGCCTATTGGCTTGGGACCTAAGCCTATATGGCTTTTATCCCACCAATTCATCGCCCTAATTAATCTCTCCCGTTAATCTACCGGTCAGTCTGCAATATCCCAAGATATCCTTCACCTCCAACTCACCCAGACAATCCCGCGAGAGTGGTGCCCTCCCAAACACACGAAACGTAGTACCAAGCGGAACGGGGACACTGACGTAAGTAGTGGTACACCGTTTCCCTACCTCCATAAAGTCTGATCTGGCTATAACAAAATCTCTTAGTGACTGCAAGGGCTGGCTCGAGACCACAAAAAGGTAAAAAGGATCCCTCCCTAGCCAGCCAATCTGCCCTCTCATTGCCCTCTATTCCCGCATGTCCGGGTACCCAATAGAGCTGCACTTTGCCCCTCCGAGCTAAGGCATTTAGCCTTCTCCTAAAACGTCATATTAAATAATCAAGAGAAACTGATACGAAGTTTTTAAATAAAAAAAAAAAAAATTGTATTGGGCGGTATTATAGTTTTTCCTTGCTTAGATTAAAAAAAAGAAAAAGTCAAGAGACGGGATTAGATAGGTGGTAGCGCGCTGGATTGTAACGTGGAAGCCTGGGATCGAGTCCAGAATGCGCAGCCTTAGATTTTTTTTCCCCCTAGGTTACTCTACAGCCTGCTGTCCAGTGGTGGATAGCATTGAGAGAACACTCCAGAGGCAAGACTCCCCATATTATTGACCAAAATATTGATGCGTCGTCTTTAAATGTATAATATTTATTTTACCTAACAAGATCTTTCATTATTATTCGATTTTTTTTTTACTGAAAATTAATTATGGGAGATTTTTATGAGAGAGAGCGACTGAACATTCCGACTAAGGGCTTTTTGTTTAATTAAAGATTCCTCAATTGAATTTAAAAGTTGCAATGAAAAAAAGGACAATTTATACTTTATGTCTGACATGTTAATTTTGTTATAATTTATAAATTTTTTTATATTTAGCCATTAACGAATTTTAAATTATTATTATTATACCGGGTGCCTGATGGCGTGGGACCTAAGCCTATATGGCTTTTATCCCCCCGAAACTTTAAATTAATTAACGAGACCAATTGTTGTACAACAATGAACTGAAATATTTATTTTTTACATGGCAAGTCAAATCAAAAACTTTTTAGCCATGGATTTCTTTTACTTATCTGTTAGTGCATTTCAGTTCTTAAAATTATAAAACTAAGAGTCTATATAAGACTTGAGATATATAAAGAAAAGCTGATACTGGAGTACGGGCCATTCTATTGGTATTTTCTCGACAGAAAGCTTGAAAGCAAAAACCAGGAAAGTCTAGAAATGTTTTCCTGGACGCAGGAAATGTATGAGCCAAGGCTCATCCAGCGGGGAGTGTAACAATGAAGATGTATGATTTGGATGGGAACCCATTGAGGGGCCGCCGACAGAATGGACTATGGAGCTACAAGATTACAAATGACAGCATTTTTTTGGAATATTTATATAATATAATCTCTTGATGATTGATACTGCTGAAATCTTTGTTCTTTATCTTCATAAATCTAGAAGAAAATGAGAATATTTACTAATAAAATAAAGAGATGGGCAGTAAAAATTTGTCAACTCTAATAGGAGGGTCTATGCACAAGGAAGATATTTAACAATTCTTCCTCCCCTTACACAAGGAAAATATTTAATAAATGTCTCCATAGGGACTCATCTTAACCTTCTTTTTTTTTCCATTTTTTTCTTCTTCTCTGTCTATGTATAGTATGTCACACCCCTGTCTGGCTAGTATAGCTGTATATAGCCTGAGGACAGGAGTGAATGTCGCAAAGGACAACAGGGCAAAAAAGTTTTTGATAATCGACCCATAGTTTGTGTCCCCCTTCTCAAACCCATGTCCTTGTGTTTTCTGTCTTCCCCTTTTTAATATGGGGGTGGCCAAGAGAGGGTATATCGAACACAGAGAGAAAAGTTACTCCCACCTAACTGGGGGGGGGGAGTAGAACTTTCAGGGCGGCTAGAGCCATAACATCGTCTTCTTAGTCGTCACGCTTCTCTTACCGCCCTGACATTTTTAAACTAACCGCTAATTAGCCTAGAATACTTCCCCCAAAAGACATTGGGAGTATAGTTCAGCGTCGCTTTTACGATAAATCATTTTTAAAAGTTGACTAGTTGTATCTAGTCATCCATGAAGGTTAACTTTATTTTTGATATCTATATCTTCCGGCTTGAATTCGTATCCTTTTTAAATACCAAACTTTTTATTTTCTTATTTTCCCTTATTTAATGTAACAAATAGAGAATATATACTGCGATCTTCACAGATTTTTTTTAATTGAGTTTTGACCCTTATATATATATATATGTTTCAGGGCGGCTCCTAGAGTTTATAGAAAAGTCTCCTGTAAAACACTAACACAAACGATTAACTTGAGACAGAACTGTTTGCCAAGATTTCTTGAAACTTGGAATTTTTAATAAATATATTTTTATATGTATATATATATCCCCAGAAATCCTTACAAATTATTTCTGGAAAATTTTTCTAATCAGAAAATCTGATGTGAAACACTCAAAAGTCGTTTTTTTTTTAAAAAAAAAAAAAAAATATACTTAATTCTTAGTTGTAAATCATAGTGAAAAATAATCTTAGAAACTGGTATTTTTACTCAATGTTTAGTGGTCTTATGCACTATACTGTTGATGGAACAATAGGTTACTAGGAAATTACATGTACAAGCAAAAGTCGTAGCGCTCCTAGAAACCCGCTAGAATGAATTTTTCCAGAATAATTTTTAAAATAAAAGTTGTAGATTTTCATATGAGAAGTTACTTTTTTCTTTTTTTTTTTTGGCGCTTCGAAAGCCAAGATCATTAGCGCCCTTCGAAGTGTTTGCTTCTCGAGCCGCTTCTGCCCAAACTGGGATGGCACATGCCCTCTGTTTCCTGTAAGGCATCTAACGCGTTATCTTGGCCGGTAAGGTATGGTAGAGCCTCAGGATATCGGACATGGTTACACACATCTCCTCTTAGAAGATTCTCGATCCAGTCGACGAAGGGGTGTATGGATACCTGAGTAGTGCTATCCTTTACAAACAAATGAAATAAATAAATCTTGTATCAGTCAAAACAAATTCCATATCATTAATCTCTGTCTCTGATTAACTATCAAGCAAGATATATTTATGAAATATGATATGTGTATTGTATAATATCTGTATCAGATATTTAGTCCATAAATTAAAAATTTAATAAGGTAAATAAATTTGGTACTTAATGGTACTCAACTCATCATTTTGCAATTGGCTATTTCCATCCTACTGGAAGTATTTTTATAAATATCCCCTCTCTAGAAATTTCCTAAATCTAATTAAGGTGTAGTACTTTTATAATTATTCCTACACCCTTTGAAATAAGCTAAATCTATGTTTTTCTTACTATTTATACCACATTCATACCATCATTCACACGAAAAAACGTTCACGCTAATAAATACATCCTCGCTAATAAATACGAGCTCGCCAATAAATACATTCATTCATAGCAGTTACTATAACATGTTTAAAGCAAATATTGGGAATCGTTTTAGAGAAAATTGATAAGAGATCCAAAAGATCATTCTTGAATTTATTTTAGAGACACATTGTCACAAAATACATAATTATTTCCAAAGGGAGATTCTCTCACTTCTGGAAGAGGAAGTATTATAACGATCATGTCAAATTTTTGAAGTTGTGTTTTCACCGGAAATATTTGTTTAGTGTTCTCTCTTGAGAACGAAAAAAACCGAAAGTGCGACTTTGTGATTGTGAAATTTTTCTGAATAGTTAATGTTGTTCAAAAATAGCACAAAAGGTTTGCTTTTTTCAAACTTCGTATACTATTTCCACTTTTGGAGTACTTATCACTTTTGTTTGAAGAAATTTTCCAAGAAAATTGGTTTGGGGGGTTTCTGGGGGAGTAGAAACGTGAAGTATTTTTCTAAAGTACCATTTCAAAAAGATGTATGATTCTACCACCTTCATAACATGAAGTCGTACTAGCAGCATTGCTACACTTTCAAATATGAAGAAATTTGTGTAATTGTTAGTGGACCACTACAAGATACATAGATATCTGAGTTTAGGAATTTTTTTCATTAAACTAGCTACACTTGAATTGGCGAGTGTTGGTGTAGTGGTTATGAACATGGGCTTGTAAGTGGGACATCCCCAGTTCGAATCCCGATAACTGCTAAATTTTATATTTATTTAAAAAATATTAATAGTAAAGTAGATGCTTCCGCAACCTGTCCACGACGATAGCTAATTGGTAGTTGGACGTTAAGCCCGTCTGAAAAATAGGCATTACTTTACCTTTTTTAACTGAACATAATATATTATAAACAAATCGCATTTATTTGAACTTATTTTGCCTGTAAAAGTTTCTGATGAATCTGTGATATGAGGTAACCATCTCAATACCATTTAGGACAAATGAATAAGATTTCCACTTTAAAGAAAAGTAGCTGCAATAAGAAAAGATCATTAGAATGTTTCACACCAATTTTTTTTTTTTAATCATGATAAAATAGAAAGTTTGTTAATATTTAAGCAAACCCAGATGAATACCTCAATTAGATAATTATGGTACATTATTCTACAATTGTGGCCAAAGATTTACCAGTATTACTATGGGTATTATGAAAATCGATACAGATCTTTAACTTTAAAATATAGGTATTCGAAAAAAGTAAACAGTTTCTATAATGACCGATTTGCGAAGTTAATCCTAGTAATTTAGTTTATCTCATTGACCATAGACATGGAATTACCTTTTGTCCACTTTACGTGGATCCTAGGATAATGTTTAATGAGAGATATACGTATGTGGGACTTGTGCCCATGTGTAAGAAGAGTACACATCTATTTGTGTGTGTTAGTGTGTGTATGTGCGTGACTTCGATGCGGGTCTGTATTTTACAGCATCACAGTGACTTGCTTGTCTTTTCAAGATTGATGATCTTGCTGTCGTCACCGCCCTTCAACAGTTTTACTCACCCTTCAATTCTATTTTCCTTCAATATAACCCCACTTCTAATGCGTAGTAAGTTCTCAATGAAGATATCATGAATTATTTGGCTCTAGTTATTTTGTTTATATCATATTTAAAGAAAAATAAAAAATAATGTCTTAGTGAATGATAGTGCCCGTTTTGCTGACGAGGCATGATAAAAGATTTGAAAAATATTTTCCTTAAGCAAATCTTGAATGTCTCTCTCTCTCTCAAGATCGACTTACCATTCAGTTATAAAAGAAATCTGGCATGAAACACTCACACAACTTTCTGTTACTGCGAAATGGCAAATTTTTTTCACACTTAAAATTCTTATTTTAGTGTTTAAAAATCGTCGGCATTTTTATGGCAGAAAAATCACAAAAACCTGAAAAACTGATTCAGTAAAGTCACACTTCCGGTCAACCGATTTTCTTGAAACTGGGAATTTTGGCAACTTATATAATTTTAATTAATATTATTTAGTTGACAGAATTGTATAGCACATTGTTGAATTAAAATAACTCTTTTAGATGAAATTGTAAGGGTATTGTAAGGAGATGTTGGTTGTTGATGATGATAGATAAACACCTTAAGATTGGTTTAAGATATATAATTGATATGTGTATATATATAACTGACTGCCAACGACTTTATACTTTAGAGTTTAGTACTGAACTGAACTGACAGACTGACGTGGCTAAATGATATGTACGGAGTGTGAATCAACAGAATGATGTCTGATGTATAAGACTGAATTCAACAGAATAATCTTGACTGACTCTCTCTCATATATATATCCACTGACCGAACCTCTCCTCTCTGTGCGAGAGGGGCTGTTTCTCTCCACTAGAGTGGATGAGTGGTGGGGGTTCACTAGTAGGGGTAGTGAGAAAAAAATCAGTAAATTGGCACTTCCGGTTGTGATGGAACTTTGACAGATAATGTACTGCTAGTTCATTCCATTATGATACCTAAACGGAATGTCAAGTTTAAACTTTCTGCGACTTTTCCTTTTTGAGCTATGCTGTTCACTACAAACATAGACTATTTTCTAAAAACCACTTTTTTGGACTCAGGGGACCTCAACATGGATATTTCCGGTGAAAATTTGACACGATTACAATACTTCCTCTTACTAGGAGTAAGAGAAAGTAAAAAAAAAACGACTTCCTCCCTCTACTTTCATTTAAAACAATTATACCTAATTGATGAATTACCCATAAACTTGCAATGTTTACTAAAGTTTTAATCAGTATTGCATTGCATATAAATAAATGCGGATGAGGTTTTTTAATTGTTTCACACTAAGATGAATTTAAGCTTACTGCGATATTTTAAAAATATAGTTAACTTTAAAAGCAATAAAAACCGTTTAAAAATAATTGCTACCGTGAAAGTATGGACTATAATTCTTCTTTTGTCGGCGATTTAACTTACAAAGAGATTAGTAATGATCATGAATTGTATATGTGTGTATGTGAGCGTGTGTTTGTATGTGCTTGTGAATGTGGGAGAGATCAGTTTGAAGAAAGGGAGTTGATTGTCCACCATAGTAAATACATTGCTATACAACATTCATTAATAATTGTATCTGTTTGTAGTAGTGTATATTATTATAGTGAACAGAGGTTTAGTATTAGTATTAGGGTTTTGTATGTTGGAGAATACAGTCAGCTCAACCACAGACAGTAGCTATTGACATCAATGTAAACAGCCAAGTCATCATACTTTTGTCAAAGCCGCTTCATTCCATACTTTGTATTTTGACCGACTTCTTTAGACTGAGATTATAAGATTAGTTTGGTTTACTTTTTATTAAACTAGCTGGATAAAGGTCCCGCCTAGCCTAGTGGTATAAGAGTAACACAAAATCTTTTAACATCAAAAGAATAAATGAAATTTCAATGAGGGAGAGGAAGGATAAGAAGAAAGCTTAATGTTTTTCTCCGTGAATTAAAAAAACAAAAAAAAAAATACAACAGAAACATGGCGGTCTTCTACTATTTTGACACGGCTATCCAAGATAAAATTCTGGCCTTATAAAAAAACTCCTATCTTCATTGAAGAATTTTGCGTACTATCTAAATTCAAGCCCAACCTACCCCCTAATAAAATACTTCCTTATTCCAATCTGACTAGCTCCCATCAATTGATTACACTGGCAAAGTAATAACTACCGTTCCCTTTCCAAATAATATAAGTAATATTAATTTTCTATCCGAACTATATCATAGATCTCTAATGCCCTTATACCTAGTAATACCTAATATTTACTAATGGATCAAAAAATTCAGATGATACTGGTATGATCACTCTATGTCTCTCAAAAGATCCCAAAGCTTGAACTATAAACTACCCACCTTTTCCACTATATTCATCGCCGAATTTGTAGCTTTAAACAAGAGTTTAAATAATACGTGAATTCATTTAAGGGAAGGGATTAGCTCAGTGGTAGCGCGCTGGACTAGCAACGCGGAGATCACGGGTTCGAATCCAGTCGTGCTGCCCTTAGATTTTCTCTTCCTAGGAGCCCCTACAGCCCACTGTCCGGTGATGGACAGTGTTGTCTGTAACCGGAGGCCGGCAGTGCACTGAGAAGGCTCCGGGCGCAAATGACAACAGATGTTGAGACGCCTTAAATTAAAAAAAAAAAAAATTCATTTGAACGCGATTAAGGAATCGCATTTATCAGATAGTAAAAGTGGAAATAATGCAAAAGATCTTGGAATTAATGCCTAATATTTAAATCTTTAATCAAGTGATATTCTTAAACAAAGTAGGTGCAGCTTAAATAGTGTGCGCTCTACCAACCCTGATGATATCTACTGCAGAAAAAAATCTGCTCTACTTACCTTTCTAGAGTAAGACATTCAATAATCTATTTTTAGAGGGCTTCGCCGTCTGGTAAACCCGCTGACCAAAAAAAAAACGATTAGCCGGGTCAAACTCGAAAATAAGTAGATCACTGTTCTATTTACTCACCATCATGAGAGATGACCATAAGTAAAGTTCAACCGTGATAATAAATGGATTAAAAGTAATAGTTTTAATTTTAATTTTTTAGTATAGTGCACACTAAACCAGAATCATGACGGCAGATTGCATAATATAAGAGAATCATGACGGTAGAGGGCATACTATCAGCACCAATTTGCCGTTTGCTGTCAACCTTCTTACATATCAATTTACTCACATATTTTCTTGTATTAATCCTGCTTATATTTCAAATTTATTTATTACTTGTACAAGCTTTTTGACTGACCATAAACTTTGCATTGCCTTTCTTCAAAATTTATCTATTCTTATTAATACGGTATACTCCTTAAATAACTTATCGTCCGTCCCACATAATAAAAATGATGACAAAACACTGAGCATGCATACTTGACAACACCTTTAAAATTTAAATATAAAGTCTTCTTCAAAACATGCTATTTATTATACACTATTTTCTAATGTCTAATCATAATTTATAATAATTCCATTTTGTCATTAAACACACACACACACACACACACACACAAACACACACATAATAACATAACCTTATAACCTTCCCACATGTATAAAACCAACAAACCAACAAGTGTGAATGTAACAGAAACATTACGTTGAACTGAACTCTCCACACGAACTTGGTGAATTTACTCTGACTATGGATGAAAATCCATCATCCGTAACCGGTCAGGGACCAAGTGAATATGCATGGTACGACGGATAAAATACCAGAAATATATCAAGTTTGAACTTTGTCTGACTTTCCATTTTTGAGTAATGCTAACCACCAAAACACGCACGCACGCACACATATATCAGTTTCTAAAACCATTTTTTCGGACTTAGAGGACTTCAACATGTATATTTCTTCTGAAAACTCAATATAGTAAATTTGACGCTATTGCAACTACTACTTCTTATAAGTAGTACAAAAATGTAAAAAAATTATGCAACTATTATGCACATTATTTGTTAGCTTTATGGGTTTTTATAATATTTGTAACTGAGACAACAAAACATAGAAACAATATTTCATTTGCTGAAATGGGGGGGGGGGGGAGACAGAAAGTGGCGGAGTGAACAGGAACTCAGAAATGAACAGAATTCTTGATCCCTATGTCCTGTTTCTGTAGAAGAAATCGTCCGGCAAACTACAATGCTTGACACCCGTCTAGTCACAAGAAAAATTAGTGTCATCAGCACCACTACCGCCATATTTCTATCTCTGTTCTATTACCTTTCTTTTTTTTTTTCTTTCTTCATACAGCATGACTTGTATGTTTCTTTCAAACTGTCAGAGTGTTTCTATTTTTTTTTTCCTGTTTTTGTTTTTTTTTAAAGTAAAGTATTTTACATTAAATATTATTATGCAGATGAATCGAAGAAATATATATATTTTGAATTTAATATAATACTTCCAAAATTTTTAAAGTTTTAAGTCTCGTTTTTTTTTTTTTTTGGCTTCGAGAATGTTTCAAATTCTTCAGAAATTCTAACTTAGTAGTATTATTTGTGCAATGAAACTTTATTTAAATTACTGACAGTGATTTGAAAAATCTCTATACAATTAAAAAAAAAAATACTTTCTGTTTACAATTATCTGTAAAATAAATAAACATTAAAATAATACATTGATTATCAGAGATATTTTCCGTGATAGCCTGCTTCTTTTTGTGGTCATCGACCGGTTTCGGACGTTCGCCCATCAGCAACTTTCTTGATATACAGGATGTCCCAAGGTATATAGATAACGACTTTTTCTCGGAAACTAAGATAGCTAGAAAAAAAAACTAAAAATACGTTAGAGATGTATTTTTTTGGTCGTAAGGTACAATTGGCAGGAAAAAGCATGTGTATGCATCTCTAATGGTGGGAGCCAGTTCGAGCAAGATTTGTAATTAATGAGGAGAAAAATTTATAATAAAACAGTACTTTTCTTCTTATTCAATCAAAAAACCGTTGTAATATCATTTTGAAATTTCTTATAGGAATCATGTTTTCATTCATAACTTGTAAAATATCATTCACAGAAAAAAAACCGTTCAAGTAAATTTTTCTTACAAAAAATAGAGGAATCTATTTCTTAAATAAAAACCACACCTCCCCATTTGAAAAAATGAAGTTGGTGCCTGTATCTCACTTCTCGAAGCACCAAAACAAATTCGCAAATTAAATTTGGATTTCTAACAAAAAACTACGGAAACACGTATTTTTTAGTTTTTTTCTAGCTATCTTAGTTTCCGAGAAAAAGTCGTTATCCATATACCTTGGGACATCCTGTATATATATATATATATATATACTATATGTATTATACTATACTAGAATATAGTACAAATATAGAGTGTATCAACTAAATTTGCTCTGTGCAAGACTATGTTATCACACTGTTTTGACAAAAACATCCTGATACTGGGCGAATGCCCGAAACCGTTTGATGACCATAAAATAAAGCAGCTTATCATGGAAAATATCTCTTATGCTTTCCAGCTCTGCAAAACCAACCACAACAATAATACATTAACATCAGCTATTTTATCCGACGTAGCATGCATATACATTTTCTTCCCGACCGGTTTCGAATTTTCATCCATCGACAGAGCAAATTCACCAAGTTCGTGTAATAGAGTTCACTTCAACGTTATGTTTCAATTACACTCACACTTGTTCACTTGTTCACACTTGTAACAGAAACATTCTCTCTACATGAACTTGGCGAATTTGCTCTGACGATGGATGAAAATCCGAAAGCAGCCAGGAAGAAAATGAATATGCATGCTACGACGGATAAAATACCAGATGATATCCAGCATTGCTGACCCATCCACATATTCAATAATACATTAAGTTAATAAATATCCTACCAGTTATCTCATCTGTTTCTTCCATCTATCACTCTGATGGACACACAGACTTTGAACCTGATTTTCCATAGGAAGCTTTCTTGGTTGATGGTGCGTATTTGGAATTCCCATCGATTAAAAGGATATTATAAAACCAAAGTAGCTGTTTAAATTTGATATAGAGAGAATTAGGTAATAAGCATTAAAAGCAATTCAAATTACTATGCTAAACTAAGTTTGAAAATAAAAGGACTATGTGGTGATGTACTAAAGCCTGTTCGTTCAGTTTAAGTGTTCCCATTAATTTACACAATTCAGTTTAACTGCACACATACTACAGTTTTTTTGGTGAAAACTTGTGGATACCTCAAAATTTTTGAAGAGTAGCTAATCTACAGTATATACTGGAAAAATATGAAGCTATGCAAATCGCCCTATCGCCAAGCTTGAAAGACCCTTGGATTTCCTTCAAGAAATGGTGGTTTGTCTCACAATGCTAAGCACCATTTATTTATAAGTTCGCGTCCCAACTTAGAAGGAAACTATATTCCATGAAGAGTCAGTCATTACTAAACTAACCCATTCTCTTGAATGATTTTAATAAAGCACCATACATATTTTATGCCCTAAAAATGCCAGTAATTAGAGCGTTACTCCAGCAGCGGGTATTACTCATACTATGACTATTTATATATAGATGTACATATACATTATATTATTATATTCTTTACTATTACTATTAAGAATGATTTTTAAACAAAATAGCTCACTTACAGTTAATACACTAATAAAAATTCATAAAAAAATTTCGCCATAAGAAAATGGCTGTGTTCTATTTTATCTTATTATAGCAATGTCCCTGTTAATGACAGTTTTTCAGCGAATTTAATACTTTCCTTAGAAACTTGAATTATAGATTAACTTAGAAAGACTTTTTTAAGAAAAAAAAAACACTAGCTACTTGAATATAGAAAATTTCATTTCTTTCCTTGAGCTGAATATGTATTATTACTGAATAAATACAATTAGACCGAAAGTCAAAGTACCTAAAATTAAGGAATAAATGAAAAAAAAAAAGTTATTAATGACCAGGGTCATTATAATAAAACCTTGTAGTTATTTTTTTTATATTTTTTTGTTTGTTGCATACTTTTTAAGTTTATTTACGTTTTAATATTTTAAAGCTAATATTTTTTATTCTTTATTTTCTTATAAAAATTGATCCCAACCAAAAATGAGGTCATGGATGTGGCCATGATCTTACTTTTATAATTAAGGTTCTCTTTTATTTTTCTTGACCAAAAAAAATAAATTGTTTATCTAATTTTAATTTTGAGATTTTAGAATTAAAAAAAAAAAATAATAAACATGTTTCTGGTAAATCAATGCACCGTAAAGACGAAAACTGTTAACCTAATATATCAAATCAACCTTGATTTTATACTACTTAAAACAACTCCTTCGTTGTTGTTTCAATAGCCAACTGTCATTGATTGTCAAAATATGGTACATAATTTTTCCTTCGAACATTTACTTGTTATATATTATTATATATTATTTAGTCTAAGCCAAAAAAAAAGTTTAGATTAATATGGCCTTGGCAAATATAATAAAATTATCAAAACATAGGCGAAAATTAATCTTGTTTCTACTTCTGACCGAATTCGCACGGCTTTTAAGAGTAATCTATTCTTAAGGCTGGCAAACAACTACACATTAATTATATTAATATAATATATTATCTAAATATGATATATAAATATTTATGTTACTTTCTCTTACTCCTAGTAAGAGCAAGTATTGTAATCGTGTTAAATTTACGATATCGAATTTTCATCGGAATTATCCGTTTTGATGTCCCCTGAACAGCATAGCTCAAAAACGAAAAACCGTAGAAAGTTGAAACCTGATATTCCATTTAGGTGTCACCATGGGATCTGATAGTACATTATCTGTCAAAATTCCTCAACCGGAAGTACCACTTTACTAGTTGGTTTTCTTTTACTTTATTGCAATTTTCTCAAAAATGGCTTCGACGATTTTCTTCAAACATGGTGTACCAACTACACATATAAAGAGCTGCAACTTTTAGTTGCAACATTTCTTCTGGTGAAGTCATTTGAGAGGGCTTTTGGGGGAGGGGTGGGATTAAGTTTTTTTTCTAAAGTGCCATCGTAGTTGATTATGCAATTCTACCATGCAAAAAACATTAATTAGAAATAAATAGATGGCCAAAATACCAAGAACAAAAAAAATGTAAACCGGAAGTGCGCTTTTACTGAACATTTTTTTCAGTTTTCGACGAACTCCAACGAATTTCACGAACTATAAAATTTGTCAATTACAATTTTGAAAACTGTATTAAGAGAAAGTTGTGTGAGTGTTTCACACAAGATTTTTTTTAAATTAAAATCACCAGAATGTGTTAGATAATTAAATGTTAAACGTCGCAAATTTTTTTTTTTTTTTTTTTTATTAATTTAAGGCGCGTCAACATCTATGGTCATTTACGCCCGGAGCCTTCTCAGTGCACTGCCGGCCTCCGGACAGTGTTCTCTCGTTACAGACAACACTGTCCATCACCGGACAGTGAGCTGTAGAGGCTTCTAGGAAGAATAAATCTAAGGATAGCATAGCTGGACTCGAACCCGGGTCCTCCGTGTTACTAGTCCAGCACGCTAACCACTTAGCTTATTCCCTTCCCTAATCAGCAAATTTTATTTATTTTTGGTAGTCTTTGGTAGGCTTCAAATCCACAACTAAATGCTGATCCAACTTAATGGCGAAGCTCAGAACTTTCTTTAGAATCAAGGAAGGAAGGAATCAATGTTTGTATATAGTCAATCTAAGATTCCTTACATGCATTTTCTCAGATAATTTGGTACTAATGGATTTGAGATGTCCTTTGTGCAAAAATTTTATGAATTTAAATTCAGTTGGGCGCAAGAGGAGATATGCGTGGTGATATTGAGAGCAATAGAAAAGTCTTCAAGGACCCGCATGCAGTTAGTACCATATATGTTATACCAGAGATCATTAACCATTTAACATACAAACGTGGCAGATTTAGAGGTAATCCTCACCAAAACTTCAGGATTCCCCAATGATAAATTTCCTGCAAAAACTGTTTCAGATGAAAATGAGAAGACTACTTACGTATTGTTCAAAGATATAAAATTTAAAGAAAATACTTGGTATCGTTTTCATGAAAAAATCGTGAAAAACAGAGAGAAAACAAAATCAATAAAAATCGCATTCTGTTTGACGTTTTTTTTTTTTTGTCCGAAATCTTTTATGGCTGAATACTTTGGCGATTCCTATTACGGAATGTCAAGTTTTGAACTTCTGCAATTTTTATTCACTTTAGGAAATTTAATATATTCGCAATTTGATATATTTCCTCTTACACAAATAGAAGAAGTAAAAAATTGTAGCGTAAAAAGGCAGGAATTTATTTAAGCTTCTATAATGTATTTATTTTACTTTTATACAATAATATATACATAAAGTTCATTTAATTTTAAAATAAAGTTCAATAAATAAGTAAAATTACTATCACGTAATTGTTCAAATGTAACAAAATGAAAGAGAATCATTCTTAAAATTTTGTTAATGTTATATCTGTTATGGATGAATATATAAACACATAGTAAACTATACGTATCAGACAAACAGTTAGTAAACTAGATGTGAGTGAAGTGGGCGACAAATCATTCTTGGCTGCTGGCTGGTGGAGATCGTTAGCAGATGGTGGTGCTCGCTTGTCTTATCACAGTGAGCGTAAGAAAGGGTGTGAGGATGAAGCGCTCATTTCCTTTTCCCAGAGCTGGCTGGGTGCTCTCTTCCTTCATCATACTGCTGTTGGATACAGTTTCCTCATAACAACCCCATTCCCATACTCCTCCTAAATCTTTGCTTGCGCTACACTCCCATAGTTCAATGTGTGTTTATCTTTCTGTCGCTCTAGAAGGTTACCAAACTAAATAAACATGATATCTCACTGTTATTGATATATAAACAATGCATTTACTAATATTAATAATTATTGTTGAAACTCTTGAAATTATTAAAGGACAAATATTTTGACTGTGAATTTGAAAGCTCATTTAATTTATTCTAATCATGAATATTTTAATGACTGAATAATTTATTTTGAGCTTTTACACTGATATGTAATGAAAATTGATTATGCAAATTTTTCTTTGAGGTTATTCTAGCCGAACTTATATATATGAGGCATGCTACTTTTCAGTTTTCTCACTAGTAATATATTAGCAACAATAAAATGTTTTATTGCTCTTAAGAATTACATCTTTTAGCAACAATTGAATTTTAATTAATGTTTACGAAAAAATGAAGATATGAACACTTCATACAAAAAATATAATATTCAAAAATTAATCTGAAATTATTGCACATTATTCTTATCAGTCATTGATACTAGATAAGAACAAAAATGAAAAGATAGAATAGAACAAAAGTAATTCTTGTCAATCTGCATTTCATCCATTCGACAGTGTAATGTTTAGTGTGATGTGTGTTGGTAACTTGTGGCGTGAGCGTCTTAGCGAAAAGGGCTTGTATGTATATACGATTAAGATATAGAAGTATAAGAATAATTAAGAAGTCACCACTGTTAAATATTAAATAATCTTCCAAATAATAACTACAAGTTATTTGGTATTATAAACTTATTTAATATATTGTGAAACTGGCACAGATATTTAGAGAGCGATTCCTGAAGTAGTGTTTCGATGTTTCCACCTTGATTTCTATCTAGCACAAGTCTCTCTTAAAATATCTCTTCTCTTTGTTTCTTCAATTCCTCCCCTGTGAGAAGAAGGGGCAGTACAATGCCGTAATGGTTCTTGAACCGTACGAGTATCTGGACTTGTATACCTGGTCTTGTCCATTTGCAAAGGAATGTCAATCTTTTTTTAATTTTCATTTATTTATAATTTAATATTATTTCAAGTTTCTTGCATCCATCACAACAGCCTTGTCTCAAGTGATCTACTATATGGATCTGAAAGGTGGGCTCCTAATTGAACAGATTGACCTAATATTGAACAAGTGCAAACTAAATTTATCAAGACTTTATTGCATTTTCCATGCTTAACGCCAGACCCATATGTTCGCTTAGAAACGGGAAGGAACCCCATAAATTGGGATTATTTAAGCGCTACATGATACAGGGACATGAACTACTATTAAAATGATTAAGTAACTACGAGGAACGTGATTACTTCAAGGACTCTACCTCAGATTGGTGGCCAAACATTAAAACTATAGCATTTTTTTTTATTCACATATAAATTTATTTTTTTATCTTACTATTAGAAAAAAAAAATATATATTGTTTTCTGACGAAAATATAAATAATAAAAATTATATGAAATACACAAAATGATCATGTATTATCTATCAAGATTTATCTGAAAGAAAGTTTGGATATATCCAATAATAACAATGCATCATCCAAAACAAACATCATCCGCATATTCTTGTGATCTCCTACGTAAAAACTTATTGATGTCCGAACACTGTTCATTACTTCATCAACACCGCTTTAAAAAAAAAGAAGCTTAGATGTAGCAACTAGAGTATCGCAGTTCAGATTAATCAATGGGTCAGATTGATATCAATGAACGAAGACCGTCTTCCCAAAATATAATACAATAGATTATTAAAAACTACGATAATAAAAATATCCCATTTAATTTGATTAAAAGAATTCAGTTATGATTTATAGGAAATTGGAGCTGACTATGTCTGACCTGCACAAAACTTGCTTGTGAATAGTTGCTGATATCGCGCCCATTTAAGAATCTCTGAAAACAATTTAGTTACGGATGATGTTTTTCAAATTACTGAATCAAGATAATAATAACCATTATAGGCATGTAACTAGCCTAGGATTAGGTGAATACCACCTGACCATAGCAACTCACATTAATAAAACAAGGATGTTTACCTAAATCAGGTTGGGCAGTAAAAAGAGAGAAGCGTCATCCTCGTAAACGGGACTGCATACACATTTATCCCTGATTTGCCCTGCATTTTATACGATGCACAGAATTCTGATCAATTTTTACATTTATTTTTAATATGTTCAATCCTTAACTAAGAAAGTACGAATTAACTGTTGTCTAGAAACAGTGTCATAACACTGAAATAAACACAGATAACATTTTTGAAACGTTCACAGATTCCCCAGACCCACCAAAATATTTTTTTTTATATTACAAAAAAAAGTGATAGATTTAGATCAATTAGTCAGCATTTTTAATTTAATGAAAATAAATTATAACCGTTTTGGAGAAAATTTCAAAAAATACTAAAATCTATTTTATAAAGTCTGGACTTTCGGTTAACCATCTTTAATTTGGGAATTCTTGAAATACTTCTAAAGTACATGATTATTGTATAGATGCTGGAACCATACATTGTATTGAAGTGATACTTTAGATTAACGATTAACGGCTGTTACGCTTCTAAAAACTCCCCCCCCAAAAAAATCAATATTTCTGGGAAAATAGTTATAAAAAAAAAAGAGATAGGTAAATCAATAAATAATATTTGAATTTTAAGGAAAATTGCTGGAGCCATTTTTCAAGAAAATCGCGAAAAACTGAGAAAAAAAAAACATTATGTAAAGAGGCACCTCCGACTTTGATGATCGATTTTGACCAATATCTTCGTGTCAAACGCAGTGATTGGTTGTAAATAGAATATCAAGTTTTAAGTTCCAGGATTTTTTTCATTTTCGAGATATTTTATTCACACACACACACATACATTCATTTTTTCGTACTAAGAGATCTCGAAACATGTATTTCCGGTGAAAAATCTTAATTTGAAACGATCGCAATACTTCCTGTTACTAATAGTAAGAGAAAGTAAAAATATGAAACAATCACATTTTCTCTTATTGAAATGATCCACACAATTCATCATATTTCCATTAAAAGTGAAAAAGCATTTACGTCTTTAAATCATTTGAGCCATGTTTGAGAAAAGTTTGACAAAAATAACTCGCACTTCCGGTTTATGGATTTTGACCAAACCCTTATTATTCTAAGCTGCGTATTATTTATGTTACCTAAACGGAATATTAAATTTCGTTTTTTATAAAGTTTGCTGCTGAGTTTTTTGCTTTTGAAATATTTTGTTCACACACGCACACACACAAACACATACACGCAGGCTATTCGATAAGAACATTTTTTTTTCATACGGACTGCAAAATATTTATTCACGCGGTGAAAACTTAATTACGAAAAGTTGACAACCTCGCTGTACTACTTCCTCTTAAGAGTATGAGAAAAATGGGAACAACTAGAAGAGAAATTAAGAAGTGCCTATTTTTTTCAGTTAGGCTTTATGTCCTGGTGTCATAGACGGAGGCGGATAGAAAACATAGCTCTGTAATAAATTTTTCATATTAATAAATTTACTAAACCAAATCAATAGTTAAAACCGGGGGGGAATCGAATGCTATCACGCAATACATTTCAGCTTGGCGGTCCGTACGTCTAACCATTCCAACTATTGTATATGGGGAACAGAATATTGCCTACTGAAACTGCACTATAGAGGGTGGCCCTAACCACCCTATATCCTAACCTAAATATTCATTTTTCGTGAAATATTTTTTGAAATAAAAGAGCTGTTGACTTAAATAAAAAGTAAACCACCTGAAGGAAAATCTGTAAAGCATTTTTTCCAAAAAAGTTACTTGCACTTGTAGTTAGCCGAATTTCTTCAAAATTCGTATTAATATATTATACTTATTTTTCCTTTGAATTATGACGTCAATATTACCGCACAATACATAGATGGTAGCAATTTTGATGGGGGAGTCTGAAGTCACAGTTATCCCATTATTCTTGAAAATAATTTTTCTTGATAATTGTTGCAAATAAAAATCTTAATTGAAAATCGAAAACCCCATTTATTAAATCTCATGCCCAGCAAAAGTGTTAGACCGAAACCTTCATGAGTGGTCCTTCGGTAGTACGTAAATGGAATATGAAATTTGAATTGCTTGCGACTTTACATTTCTTAATTATTTTGTTCATAAAAAACACACACACACACACAGACTAAGCAATTTTTTCGTATTCAAGAGAACTAAAAACAATCATTTCTTTTGTTAAAAACTCTGTGTCATAATTTTAACAGGATTGCAATACATCCACTTATAACATTATGAGATTGTAAACAAAAAAAAAGCATGGTACAAGTTTGGATTAACCCTTCCATGGCTTCATTCATTCTTCTAGAATCACTTTCGGTATTTTGTTCTCTTGTATGTGATTAAAATAACGAAATGTAATTAAATGAAAATTAGGTTTGCCTCAATGTTTACATGTTAAGAAGAGCGTCTATATTAAATACTCTAGAAAAGTTATAACTTCGTATTAATTAAATGTTCATTGACATTTTCATCAAAATTTTTTTCAATTTATAACTGAATTCATATAGATCTGCACACAGACGGTAATTGTTTATTATTATTATTATTTTGTGTGTAAAATACTCCCGTAGAATTTATATTAACTGAATGAATGTAACACCGCCTGCTGGAGATACAGGGACATGAACTACTATTAAAATGATTAAGTAACTATGAGAAACGTGATTACTTCAAGGTCTCTACCTTAGATTGGTGGCCAAATATTACAAACATTTATTTACTGTATAGCATTTTTTTTTATTCATATATACATTTATTTTTTTATCTTACCATTAAAAAAAAAAAAAAAAAATATATTGTTTTCTGACGAAAAGATAAATAATAAAAATTATATGAAGTACACAAAATGATCATGTATTATCTGTCAGGATTTAACTGAAAGAAAGTTTGGATATATCCAGTATAACAATGCATCATCCAAAACAAACATCACCCGCATATTCTTGTAATCTCCTACGTAAAAACCTATTGATGTCAGAACGCTGTTCATTACTTCATCAACATCGCTTAAAAAAAAGCCTAGATGTAGCAACCAGAGTGTAGCAGTTCAGATAAGGAAGCAATTTACAAGGGATACGTGCCTACTATTTTCCGGAAACCTCCATGGTTTAAAGGGCTAGGCATAAATAAGCATATAGCAGCTACAATATTAGATTGAAATCCAACCATTCAGTTTGTGGGTGCTTATTTATACAATGTTGCTCTTAATAATTTTAATGTGATCCTTGAACTTATTTCATGGATCCTAGTTTTTTAAAATCAGTTTCAAATGAAGATAGATACAACAATACTATATTAGATATATACAACAATACATTGTTCTCAGTGACATTTTTCGTGATAGCCTGCTTCTTTTTATGGTCATCGACCGGTTACAGTCTATGTTATTAGACTGTTAAACAAAAACATCCGATACGCCCGAAACTGATCGATGACCACAAAAAGAAGCAGGCTATCACGGAAAATGTCTTTGATGCTTTACAGCGCTACGGAACCAACCACTACAACAAATACATTGTTCTCATTATTAATTTTATAAAAAAATATTTTTATGAATAAAACTTGTTGTTAATATATCGTTAAATATTGAAATAAAGCTTCCCATAAATGAAAGGGTGAAAAATAAACACTGTTGCCGTTTTTCGCCATTATCAACATAATTTTGGAGTCCCCCAAAAGTACGCATACCACAAGTTGGGAACCACGGCTCTAAGAGGAAGTATTGGAATCGTATTAAATTTTCGAAATTGCGTTTGTTTTCGCGGGTAAAAACTGCTATGACAGCGGTTCTCAATCTTTTTTATTTCGCGCCCTCTTTTACACCTTGAATAATTTTGCGTCACCTGTATAATATAAGATAAAAAGATAGATAAAAGTAACCTAATAAACGGGAATTTAAACTCAATTTTGCAACTCTGTGTATTGCTTACCGATGTTACCCAAATATGGCACATGTTGATGTTCGTGGCACATATCGATGAAGATCGAATTTGTTATTATGTCTTTAACAAATTTTTGGACTGAACTGTCATGTAATTATTTTCTTATTAAAGCAAAAGCGTTTCGGATACTGTTACTTGTCCCCACTTCTTACCTCTGGGAAATTGGTTTTTCTGTTGTAGCTGCTTTAAAATCTAGAAATAGTAACAAACTTCAAATAGAAAGGGAGCTCATAGTAACCATCTCGATTATAACCAAACCTGGACAGGTTGTGTACTTCAAAACAGGCACTGATTAGTCATTAGATCTATATCCTAGAAATGTTTGATTTTAATGCTTTCGTTTTTATTATATTTTAAATTAATAAAAAAAAATATATCTGATGCCTAGTCTTGTTCATTTATTTGACTCGCCCTCGGTAAAGTTATGGCGCCAACCCTAGGGAGCACGCCCCACAGTTTGAGAACCGGTGTGCTATGATATCCTCTGAGTCCGAAAAGGTGATTTTTTTTAGAAAAACACACACACACAGACAGTGTGTGTGTATGGGATCAGTCCATCTTTTCTTCTTCTTTCCCTATCTCCTTTGTGCCGTGAGGCGTGGAGAAGCAGCCCCAATCCAGCCCTTCCATCGGTCCCTATCCCTTGCCATCCTTCTTATCCCCGTAAGAGATTCCCCCCTCTTGCCTGGCCGAGTTTTTCAATATATTCCTCATACATGAGTTGAGGTCTACCTCTTGCTCTCTTGCCAATGTGCGCTTCTCTACATCGAGCATTTGTTTGGCCTTGCGCCTGTCCTCCACTCTCAAAACATGGCCAAACCATCCCAACAATCGGGCCTCCAAAATTTGCCGCGCTGGCTGTACCTGGAGATCTTCTCTAATTCGCGCATTCCTGATATAGTCCTCCCTAGTTTTACCAAGGATGCGCCTCAGGAAGCGCATTTCCACCGACGACAGCTTACTGACATGCCTATCCAGCATCGTCCAGCTTTCAGCGCCATAAAGGAGCACAAGCAAGAATTTAGCATCAGGGCTTAACTCCTGCTTTCCAATCAGTGTGTTTTTTATTTGGTAGAATACGCCGTTAGCTTTCTTTATCCTATTTAATACCTCCTGGTCAATCCTGCCATCCCGACTGATCACCGATCCTAGATATTCGAAGTCAGGGACTTGTCTGCAGCCTAGCGCAAAAATCGAAAAATCTCAGAAAGTTCAAACTTGATATTTTAAGTTTAAATACTAACAGAACAACCAATAATAACATTTTGATCAATTAAAGATCGGAAGTACAATTTTTTGAATATTTGTTATAGTTTTATTACGATTTTCTTTAAATTATATATAGATACTACATACCTGTAGGTCTGTGTAATGACATGGAAAGTCATACCAATGTCAAAGTGGTTCCACCCAGCTGCTATCTTAACAAAGGATGGCAGTAATAAAAGAGCAATTTATAACCAGCGACCTAGCAGGCCGCCGTCTTCAGAACTATGCCGGCCAAACAAACAACAAAGCCCTTTTCAATACTTTACATCAAAGCAAGCACCGATAACATCAGAGACATTTTCCGTGGTAGCCTGCTTCATTTTGTGGTCATCGACCGGTTTCGGGCGTTCGCCCATCTTCAGGATGCGTTTTTCAGACAATGTGCCAACACAGACTCGTACAGAGTAACTTAGTTTCACACTAACTGAGGTATCAGTTATGTGCCTCAGTTAGTGTGAAACTAAGTTACTCTATACGAGTCTGTGTTAGCACACTGTCTGAAAAACGCATCCTGAAGATGGGCGAACGCCCGAAACCGGTCGATGACCACAAATGAACAGGCTACCACGGAAAATGTCTCTGATGCTTCCAGCTCTGCGGAACCAACCACCACAACAAGCACCGATAAGGTTGGCCACTGGCCTAAATAAGGTCAGCAAACTACGAAGGTCGCACAAGGTTGCACACTAGGACAGATGTCTTGGTGTAAGTGTGGCCAACACCGATATATAAACTCTATCATATACAACGAGAGCATTATTATATCATACACGACTACACGAGCACGTCTATATACACGAGCAGCAGTTTACGCGCCTATACACAGTTTCATTTAAACTTATTATCTTTTAGTAGTGCATCTTAGTTCGTTTATTTTATTCATTCTAATTTATTAGTTATTTATCTTCTATTTATTCCTAAGTATTTTGCTAGTTATTAGTTACCATTTTTACGTTCAAATACAGTTTATTTTTATAAAATCCGTTTTAATAATTCGAGCACTAACTTCCAAAATCTCTCAACAAACTTCCGCCCTCTTCAAGACATCTACTACATCAGGAATCACATCAAACGATTCCATTACATCTGTAACGTTTATTATTGTAATTAGACTTTCCTTTAAAGATCCATTTCAATTTTGTGTAGATTCTATCATTTAAATAATTAGAATTACCTAATAAATTTATTTTAGTATGATTAATGTACATTACAAAATTAGAGATTTGGCCAAAATGCCACGACTGAAGGAAATCGGTTGCCGGAAAGTGTGCGACTTTACTGAAAGATTCTTTCACTTTTTCTGAGATTTTCACCAAAAAATCCTCGGATTTTTTAAATTTGTTATACTAACTATTAGTGCGTAGACATATTTTTACATTTTTTTTTAAAACATTTTTCTAAAAAAGTTTATTTTTAGGGATTCTGGATCACGCTTCTCTCAATAATGACCTTTTTATTAAAGTTACGTTGTCTCGATATAATATTGAATCCATATAATTATTTAATAAAAATTCTAAGTTAAAAGAAACGTTTATTAGTAATCACAAACTAAGTAAGTCACAATCACAGAGAGTCGTATGATGTTTTCTGACCTAAATTTTGAAATGTGACTTAAATATTTATGGGTGCCAACTGTCGGGCCGATAAAATAGGTATTATGAACGATAAATTTATCAGTGATAAACGACAGAAAAATAAAATTACAACAAAATATAGGGAAGAGAATAGATAGTTGGTTAGCGTACTGGACTCCCACGCGAAGATCCCGGTTCGAGCCCAGCTGTGCTGCCCTTAAGTTTTTTTATTCCTGAGGGCCTCTACAGCTCACTGTTCGGAGGCTGGCAGTGTACTGAGAAGGCGCCAATGACCATAGATGTTGACGCGCCTTAAATTAAAAAAAAAAAAAAATCATCGAACGATAACTTAACCGACAAACATTTACTTTTACGACCAAAATTTAGATATAACATAAAAAAAAATTTAAATGAATGACAAATATATAATTTTAACGATGTCGCATGTGCATTCCTATTTCATGTCATTGTATTTATCACATTTTACTTGCTTTTATTGTATATTTTACATAGCATTATTGTTGTCATCTATATTGATAATACCTTAAAGTGAATATACATTATAACAATCACATAATGATACAAAGATGGCCAATTTTTTTTTATAATTAGTTCAAAATTAATTTATTTTTCTTTAATTCCAGCCTGTGGGGGTCAATTCTTATTTGTGTAAATTATAAAAGTAAATTTAACATATTTATTATTTTAATAATATGTGCATGCATAATAATGAATAATAATATTATTTTATTAAGATTAATAATACAGTACTTTAGTAATAATAATCATCTTTGCCAATAAATTGTTTAATTATTGTTGTGGTTGGTTCCGTAGAGCTGGAAAGGATCAAAGATATTTTCCGAGATAGCCTGCTTCTTTTTTATGGTCATCGAGATCGGTTTCTGGCGTTCGTCCATCATCAGGATTTGCTCTGTGCAAATCTATGTTTATCACACTGTTTTGACAAACGAATCGTGATGATGGACGAATGCCCGAAACCGATCTCGATGACCATAAAAAAGAAACAGGCTATCACGGAAAATATCTCTAATTGTTTATTAATATTGATAGAATTGTCATTTTTTTCATTAAAACGACTTAAAGCGACACCGCCTGACCGCTATATTATTTATTATGTTAGTATGCGAAAAACTGATAGAAAATGCAGCTAAATCTAATAATTATTACATTGATAACGGTAAATTAAAAGTTTATTTTCCCTGTGCGGGTAACATAATTTGCTGAAATAACTAATGTCGTTAGAAACACTTAATTTGTCGTGCTAAGTAGATACAATATATCGTAATTGCGTTACATTTGTCATGCTGAATATACAATTAGATGGACATATTTTGTAGTGCAATTTTAATATTTCCCAATATTTATATTCAAAGAATGAAAGAAAGAAAAAGACAACTTGTCTCAATTCTGTGTAGGTATGTGCTGATTTGTTTCAGTAGTTATATCTTCCTTGTTCTATCTAGCATTATTGTGGTTGTTTATATACTTCTGGAGAGCACAAATTCAAACGTGATTTTTTTTTTTGGTAAATCTTTGGAAAACTAGATTGTATAGAGAAAGATATGAAGAAGGAAAAAAAAAAAGAAGTGGAAGAAATATGAAGTGATAGCGATAAGGCAGAGTTAAAAGTGGCATGATGCCAAGTTTACGGTTCTCTTTGCTACCTGGAGTCCAGCCAGCCCCAGACACAACTCTAGAGAGAGATCTCCATACTCCACCTCCTTTACATTATCTACCTTCTAACTTAGTTTATGTCCACATTTACCTAAGACAGTCCACTTCTCTTCTTTCCCTCTCCAAACTAAAGGGTCGATAACACTCTCTGCCTACTAATATTCTTATTTATAAACATTCATCTTATCTCCCTATTTAATTGTTAGTTTTCTTTTTTTTTAATTTATTATTTTAGTATAATTTTATGAAATTTATTTTTATTAAATAATTATGATATCTGAAAGCAATATAAGTGTTACAATTTGTACCCATTCTCTCTGTCTGTTGGCAAAAGATAGTATTAGTAATCGTGCCAATTTTCAAAATCGAAACTAGGATTTCACCGGAATTATATGAAAAATGTTTTTAGCAAATAGTCTGTATGTATGTGCATATTATGTGAGAAAAATAATTAAAAAAAAAAACAAATCCAGGAAGCTCAATAGCCAACAACTGGATTACAACTATTCATAATTTTCCAACTGGAATACGACTTTACTGAATGTGTTCTTGCTTCAGTTTTTCCGCGAATTTCTCAAAAATGGTTTCAACGATTTTTTTTTAAAAAACTTCCAGGAAAATTGAATTTTTTGGATAGAAAAGTTATCCTGGATCATGTCCGCCAGCTGATATAAGACAAGATATGTTGGCCTACCTGCCCAGTGTACATAATGACGTGGATACAAAAAGCACCCTCTCCAGGAATATGATTATCTACAACTTTCTCTTTCATCTTAAAAGAATGGACGTAAGAAAGATAGGGGCCTAAAAGATATGGAGGGAATGACATCTGTATTCGCCGCTTTCGGGATAAACGCTATTCTAGCCTTGTCATGGGCTCAATATATATGATGCATGTCCAGAAAGTAAGTGCACTGAAGCTCTCACGGCCGGAGGAATTTTGTTTTCAACACTGTCGTGTAGCCTGATTCCTCCCCTCCGCAACAAGACCCGTTCCAGGTCAGTACGTTGAGAACTGTCGACGCGACAATACGTTTCGTGAAAAATGTCAATCCAATCTCCCGCCAAATGTGAAATATTCAAGGTCGGGCAAGAGTTTTTGAAACGCTACAAACTCCATGGAGATGAATTTCTCCGCTCCATCATTTCTGGAGATGAAACTTGGGTTGCACACTACACACCTGAAACCAAAAGGCAGTCTCAACAGTGGCGTCACACCTCTTCACCCTCCGCCAAAAAGTTCAAAACCACAATTTCAGCCAAGAAAATCATGGTATCCGTGTTTTGGGACTGTCAAGGCATAATTTTAATTGAATATATGCCTCATGGGGAAACCATCAACTCTGCAAGATACTGTGAGACCCTAAAAAAATTGCGGAGGGCGATTCAGAACAAAAGGAGAGGCATGCTGACAAAGGGAGTCTGCCTGCTGCACGACAATGCCAGACCACACACGGCCAACGCCACGAAGGAACTGCTTGCCTCGTTTAAATGGGATGTCCTGAACCATCCCGCGCATTCCCCTGACCTAGCACCTTCAGATTACTATATCTTTACCTCCCTGAAGCTGCACATGGGTGGAAAAAGGTTTTCAACCGACGAGGAGGTGAAGGGGGAGGTGGAGAAGTGTACGAAGGGGTTGGCGGGAAACTACTTCAGGAAGGCATAAAAAAATTAATACCCCGGTTCACCACCTGCATTGAGAGGAATGGTGACTATGTCGAAAAATAGCTTACATATGTACTAATTGTAAACCAGGTAATTTTTTTGTTCAAATACAAATTTTTGTAACCTAAGAAAATTCAGTACACTTACTTACTGGACATGCCTCGTATATAAATATACATACTGCTCTAAGTTATTTTAACCGAGGTTGAAGAATGTTTCCACTATTATGGAATCAATCAGAATAATATCCATTCCCAGGTATCTTAAAAGGCTGAAAGTTACTTATCGCCAGTCTTTGGGACGTACAAATAGAGTGGCAAACTCCTAAATCCTTTTCCTGATTTCAACCCTCTGACGATATGCTTCTAGGCAAGCTGTCTGCTTTCCATCTTCCGTATAGCCGCTGTTAGATTTTCTTAGTAAAATGGCTGCTCCCAAACCCCGCCCCCTCATGTAGTAGGGACCAGAGAGCCAAAATCTTCATAAATTGCCTGAAGCTATCCTTTTAATTTTCCTCAACTCTGTATTGAGAAACGTGAGCTTCCTGTATAGTTTGGCCTGCGTTTCAAATAATTAATTATAATTCCCACGAATGTTTACACAGCCAGAAGGCATCCCAATACTACTAAAATGGACAAATTGCTTCAAAAGTCACTAAAGTGGACATTTATTTCGCATAAACCAACTTCTAATCTAACCTGAGCCGTAACACATTTTGGATGCTTACATGATTTACAGCAAATTTAAAACAGATTGTGTTGGATTCACTCCCATCCCTAGTGACTTCCAGCAGTTAGATCTTCTTGGCTGATCATTATGATTCTATTTCAGAGAAGACTTTCCTGTTCTGTATGAATTGCCATATGGATCACTGATCTTAAGTTTTATGACTTCCTTCCTTGTCCTAGCCAAAAAAAGTACATGAGACCCCTTCACTAAATAGATTTGCATGCAGACTATTTATCATATTACCAAATTTTTAATTTTTATTTTTAAAAAAACAAATGAATCACATTGCATAGAAAGAATATATAAATTTAATATACGAATTTTTTAATAAATAAATAAACAAATTTTTTTAAAATAAAAAGCACAAAAAATCCATTAACCTGCAAAACTTAGTAAGTCATCTGACAAAAGAAATAAAAGAAAAACAAACAAAAAAAGAAACAGGGCAGAAATTTGGCTTTATTCCAGAAAGAAATAGGTCTTAGACAGATACAATTTGTTTCATTTTTTTTATATTTTATTTTAAATTATATTCAGTGTGCGAAGATGATTGTGTGGCCAAATGGGTGAAAAATATGAGATATTTTTAGAGTGAAATGTTAGGATAGAATTTATTATATAAATTTTTTAAAATATAGGGCAGAGAATCTTCTCTATACTGTAAAGCAGGGCATATAAATTAGTGCATATAATGTAATGCAATAATCAATCAAGAATAGATCTTGCTTAATATTTAATTTCGCTTTCTTCTGGTAAGTGAACGTATTGGTAAATCTCAATTTTCTTTATTGGATTTGTATCGTGTGTTCACGCTTTATGGTCGTCCACGGTGTGCAAAAAAGGTTTTGGAAAACAGTATGTGGTTTGTGTATGTATGCATGTGTGTTTGTTCGAACAGCGTAGCTCAAAAACGAACAATCACTAGAAGTTCAGAAACGATATTACGTTTAGATATTACCACGAAATCTAAAAGGAAGTTATCCGTCAAAATTCCTCAACCGGAAGTACCACTTTACTGAATGGTATTTGAGGTTTTTTGCAATCACTAAAATAGCCTCCAACCTTTTTTCTTTCTAAAAAAAAAAATTTGTATACTTATTACCCATGCCTATGGAATTAATAAGAATACTATCCATTCCCGGATATCTTAAAAGGCTGGAAGTGACTTATCGCCAGTCTTTGAGACGTACAAATAGAGAGGCAAACTCCTAATCCTTTTGCTGATCTCAACTCCCTGACGGTATGCTTTTAGGAGAGCTGTCTGCTTTCTTTGTAACATGGCTACTCCCAAATCCCACCCCCTCATGGAGCAGAGACAGGGAGCCAAAATCTTCATAAAATTTCCTGAAGCTATCCTTCAATCCGGTTCAAATCAATCACTTTTGTTTGAAACCTTTTCCTGCGAATATTCTTTTTAAAGAGACGTTTTGGGATAAGGGTGACATTAGGCTTCCACCTACATGGCCAGATCAGGATGTTCCATGAACCTTTCACCCGTATAATTAGAATTATATATGTTGCTAAAATTCTAAGTTTGAAGATAATGTAATGTTCCATTCTCTCATCCTATCTGGTGGTCACGTTTAGTTCTTCCGCAAAGTTTTCATCGCAACAAATTATTTTTACATACAATTTTTAGCTGCTTAAGCAACAGTTATCCTCAGACAATTGGAACTCAAAGTGTTATCTATTTGAATCAAAGCTGAGTCCGAAGCATGCATATTGCTTATGTCCCGGTTTCTAATTTTCATCCATCGTTAGATTAAAGCTAATCAAGTTCTGATAGAGAGTTCACTTCATCTTAATGTTTTTTTTTTTAATTTAAGGCGCGTCAACAGCTATGGTTATTGGAATCCGGAGCGTGCTCAGTACATGCCGGCCTCCGCTTCAAACTAGATTACCGCTTGAATGCTTTTAGATTACCGCCATGAATATAAAATAATTTAGTAATTGTTTTTGTTCCGCAGAGGTGGATAAAATCTCTGACATTAATAAAAATATAATATAGAATGCGTAAATAATATGAGGAAGATAGATGTACACTGTAAGGATTCTATATGGGAATTCTGCAATAAGTAATGTAAAAATTTAAATAAGCATATAAGAATTCTACGAGGGAACACTGATGAATTCTTCTAATCTGAATGCCAAGATTTGAAATCTCTAAGGAAACCTCAGAATTTTTTTTTTTTTGACCTAGGTATCTTTTACGAGACACCCATATTGTCAGGTACCTATGTTTTGAAATCCTATACGTCTGATACGTTCATTAAATTATAATTTTAGCCTCCTCTAAAAATGCGAGAAGTGCTTTATAATATGCCAGATTTTTTGAATTTATTAAGTTAGGGAGGCTGTGAAATTTTTGAAATAATTGGCTATTCTGTCTAAACGAGTCAAAACTTCTACAAGTCATTATTCTGTGCTCCACTGTCTAGAACATTGCAATTATTACAATTCTCAGAATTTACCAATTTAAACATTTTCAAATTCCTGTTGAGTAGCGCATGTCCTGTTCTTAACCGTGTCAGCTTTATTATTTGTTTTCTGCTCAGCCCAGACTTCCTAAACCACGGACTAAAACCCACCCCCGGTACGCATGTGAAATGGAAATTGCCTTTGTTCAGTGATTCCTACTCGTACAATGTTGCGATTCCTCCAATAGGAGCGCTCTTCCTTTAATAAAAAGTTCTGATAGCGGGACAAGATATTTAGCACCCGCATTTAAACCACTGATTTCTTTCCTGGTTGCCTTTTCGGCTTCTCGTTTTGCCGCTATTCCTATATGCGCGGGGACCCACTAAACACTGAAAGCTGAAGACGTTTTCTAATAATTTTCTAATTTCATACACTAGGTACTTTTTAGTTTTCCCCAAGTACCCTTTCTCTAACATCACAAAGCTGGCTCTAGAGTCCGTAAACACTACAATGTTGTTCGCTGTTATATTTTGCGCATAGTTAATTGCAGTGAGAATTGGCCAGAAGTTCGGCACTAGTTATGGACATTGAGGTATTAACTGGGCCAGTAACTGACAAGGGTCTTTGCGGGTCATAAATACCAATTCCTGTGTAATTATTTTTTTTGGAGGCATCTGTATAAAACCTCAGAATTCTACCTATAATGTAATTATTGTACGGGATTGAATTTCAGAACAGAAATTTCAGAATAAGTTCTGATGGGGAAAGCCACTGATTTAGGTGCTCTTTGAGGTTGTAATCATTTAAGCTCAGATTGCGAGATAGGCGTTATTTTATTTTATTTTTTTTAATTTAAGGAGCGTGAACATCTATGGTCATTGACGCCCGGAGACTTTTCAGTGCACTGCCGGCCTCTGGGCAGTGTTCTCTCGATACAGACAATATTGCCCATCACCGGACAGTGAGCTATAGAGGCTCTTAGAAAGAAAAAACCTAACGGCAGCACAGCTGGACTCGAACCCGGGATTTCCGCGTGTGAGTTCAGTACGCTAACCACTTCCCTATTGTAGCTATTCTCTTCCCTTATGTCCCTAGGGACATAAAACACTTGCTTGCTAGGATGGGTAAAATCACAGATGTTATCCAGTATCTCGGACCCATACAGATATTCAATAATTTAAATATGTTTTTAAATACTTAAGTTAGAACTTAATCGTTAACCGGAAATGCAACTTTAGGCATAAAGTTTTAATACTTTTCTTAAAAAAGTTTAAAGATATCAATCCTTCTTACGCATATTGCACAAACTTTTATTGTTATTTTGGAACTTTTTGCGAAAAAAAGTATTTGGGAGGTTCTAAGGGATTTTTAGCATAATATTTACATGTAATATGGTCTTGTTCAATGTGATTGCGGCTTTCTTTTGGACTTCAATGTAACTATGTTCAAATAACTATTGCCATGGATTCTAACACCTCTACCACCTCCATATTTATGCTGGAACAACTAAAATTTGCAATTTCACAGAAAATATCATTATTTATAACTTGCATTAATTGCAGTAAGTGAAAGTCGAATAAATGTTCGAATTTTTTAATCCATTAACATTGGTAAAATAGATTTTTAAAAGAAATGAAATTTTAAAATGAATCTTTAATAATATTGGCAAATATTAAGGAAAGTGTAACCCGGATACCAATACATTACCACAGATCCTTCCGCTTGCGAGTTTGCTTAATTTTTTTTTGGGGGGGGGCAAAAAAACCTAGCACCTCGGGACGCTGAAAGGATATTAAGTTGATTTTCAGTGATCTATAATATTAATTGATGACTATTTTAATATTACTAACTCACCGGCTTTACAATTTTATATTTAATTAATTTAATGCAAATTTTTTCTTCTAGAATGTATTCATATGAATGGTTCCTGTTTATGGTATATATATATACTTTTTATATGAATCGATTTTGTTTATATGTGATATATGTTTCCAAAAAGGGTGTAGCGTAACAAAGTTTCAGCTATTCTAGCGAGAAAGACAGGAAGATGTGGAAAGCAAAGCTCCCACTGATAGCTTCTGTTTCGGCCAGGTGGTAATGTTCGCTTGTCACGCCAATCTGTCGTTTAACGCCACTTTGTTTTTTTTTTTTTAAAGGCTGCTAGCATTTACACGCCTACTCTTTCCTTTATACATACACTATTCTCCAATCAACGTCCATGCCTTTAATCTAGGAATCTATTTCCTATTACATGATAGTTTTTGTTGCTTTTGTTGTTATTTTTTTCCCAACTTTTAGCTGGAACTGGTATCTGAAATATTAAACATCCTTACACTCTCTGGCAAAAAAGTAAGCTAGCCGCAATGTATATATAGTAAAGGAGGACACAGATGTAGTGGCGTGTCAGACATCCTACGAGATTGTGGCGTGACCTCAACTGACCACGCCCTTTAACCGGCATGGATAGTCTGGGATGAGGAACACCTGCCTCCCGTTACATGTAATAACATGTAAACATTAATCTTTGAGAATAAATCCATCTTTTTTTAGAAGTGTATAATAAAATGTTTTTATTTTAAAATATTTATGTTCTTTCCATAAGAAAAAATTTAGTTTGCCCTTGATTTAAAAAAAAAAAAAAAAAAAAAAAATCACAAATGCTTGAATATTGAATTTTTCGCAATAAAATTATAACTTTTGATTCATAAAAAACTTCAAGATAATTCAAAAGGGATTTTCATAAAAATAGATAAATATGTTTTTTTTTATAATCATTCCAATATTATTAATCGTAGATTTTTCAAACGATTTCTTACGTCTATCGAAAAACTTTAAGCAATGGCAAAAACTGAGATTTAGTTTGCACTGTCCTATATGTTTTTCTTATGGTTAACTCTGCCGGTGTCCATGCTAATTTTCAGATATATCGGGTTAAGTATGCGTTGAACATGGTCTTTAAATGCATAAATCACAACGAAACCGACACAGTTATTAAGATCTACACAGATTATTAGAGCAACAAAACTCACACCATAATTAATAGTAATCCAGGGAAATCCAGATCGATCCTGCCTACTTTCTATGATCAAATTCCTTGTTAAGGCTACTCTGATTCGATAAGGCAGCATAATTGTGGAGAAGGGCTCTTGATCCAAAGAATTAAAACTTCTACAGCCCCAACTTCACAGAGTACAAGGTAAATCTGTTTAGCAAAGTAACGGCAGTAAGACAGCTATGTAAATATGTAGATAACTATATATGTTACCGGCAAAGTAAGAAATCAGGCACTGTGTACAATGCGTAGGCATTTCATACATTTAGCTAAAGACGTTAAGCAATGTGTAAAATTTACACCAATTTTTGTATATTGCCTAAGCATTCTATTGAATGTCTAGGGCGAATAAGGCAAAGTTACCTTCCCTGTACCAGCTAGAGCGATTACATCATTTTCGTGAAGTTATGTGTTCAGACTTGAAATATCAAGCATTTTTTTAGTTCTCTATCTGTATAATTTTTAAATCATCTATATCTAATCTAATATGTAATCAAATATTCCTTGTACATTGTAAATTCCTATCATCCGTCTTTCTTTAAGCCCCATAAACTACCAGAAAATAAGCAGTCTTGAGGTAGATCGCAAACCTTCTTCCTCTTCCTCCACCAAGCTGATAGGCGGAGCCTCGCACGGATTGCGATAGCAAAAGCGACGACAGAGATTGCAAGTGACAGAGTGATGTCGTCTCTCTCCGCTGCTTGAGAATCTTGTATGAAGTTTTTATAAATATACATCTCATTGAATCCGTCCTCTCGATGTTTTGTCACTTGTCTAGTGTAGGAGTAATTCATTTAAATATACCCATGAGCGAAGGAAATACCAACAAAGCCAGTGAGTCTACATAGAAAGGGACTACATGTGGCGTATGTCATTTACAATACTGGTCAAGTTTTTAGCATTCAGCGGAATCGAGAATGGTCAGAAACTGAGGAACACATATTCTCAGAGCGGTTTGTTTTGGGTCCTCTTGGTTCTCCCTCCGTAATGTATAGAATATACCTGAGATTCGTACATTGCCGGTAGATGTAGATTGTTGTAGGGGAGGATTATCGCACTGCAACCTGAAAGATCTATTGTGCCCCCCAGAGTCTTCTCAGTTGCACTGCCGGCCTCCAAACATGGTCTCTAGTTACAGACAACACTGTTCATCACCGTACTAGTGAGTTGTAGAGGCTCCTAGGAAGAGAAAATCTAAGGGCAGGATGTTGGATTCTAGTCCATCGTGCTACCTCTGAGCTAATCCCTTCCATCTCCCTTGGCTTCCGCCAATTAACTTGGGACGGAGGCCCTAGTTTGTGTACTGTGTTTGTCCTTGTCTGTAAAGTGTAGAGTGTATGTAGTTTAAGTGTATTGTATACTGTTCTGACGAAGTGCATGGAATATTGAGCTGTGGTAACCGTGGGGTCGCTACTCCCCAAGCAATTGCATGCAACAGATATCCCTTGCGGACATACTTTGCCGGTAACATATATAATAATATTAGCTGAATATGAAAACAATATGTATGTAATATTTAAGATATCATTTTGTGGCCATCGACCGGATTAGGACGTTCGCCCATCATCAGGATATTTTGATTTACAGTGTTGCAAAAAACGTTTGAAAAAAAAAAAGTTGTAAAAAAAACTGTTCACTAAAGTTGCATTTCTGGTGTGAATCAGTTTCTTCAAACACGAAATTTTGACATCACATATTATTGTAATTAATTTATTTAGATGGTAGAATGATATAATAAACTAAAATAACACTAGAGGAAAAAACAGTATACCTTGCCCAGAAAAAAATCATGTTGAACGAATTGTCCTGGAGAAATGTTTCAAATAAAAGTTGTAGTTCCTTTATATGTTATGTAGGTAACGCTCGAAATTTAAAAAAAAAAAAAAAAAATTGTTACGAGCTATTTTCGAGAAAATTGCAAAAAACTGAAAAATTATTAAACAAAACCTTATTTGCCAAGGTCCACGCTAACTAAATTTCAAGTTTGAACTTTCTAGAATTTTCCATTTTTTTTTTAGTCATACTGACCACTCAAACACATACGCACACACTGAACAATTTCTAAAAGTCACTTTTTCGGACGCAGGTGATCTCAAAATATGTGTAGCCACGGGAAACTTGTTATCGAAAATTTTGACTGATTAAATATGAATCCTGTAGTAATGCAAATTCCCCCCGAGATAAGAATATATGATTTATCTCAAAGATTGTCTTCACTGGTCTCAGATTTCTTTCAATTCCATTCTAAAAAAAAGTAAAACTAAAAAGAATGAAGAAAAAAGAGAAAGGAACCAAAAAAAAACAAAAAAAAGAAAGAAAGCAAAGCTATAGAGAGGAGGAGTTGTGATAGAGGAGGTTGTCGTGAGGAGGAGGTGGCCATGACTGGGTCCGCCAGCACGCAGTACTCAACATGGCGTCCACAACTTCGGACCAATCGTCCCACTCTTTATAAACAACGCCCCCACTAAATATTCAACAATTTGTCATCTAGATAAATTTCTTTAGATTATGTAGTTAAATAAATGATACAAAATTGTTCTAAAACATAAGCAATTAATTTTCTATCCTTTATTTATTTTTTTATTTATTTATTTTTGTTTTCTGATTGTTCATTAACACCAAAAAATTTGTTGTTTTTTTTACAAAGATTTTCCAAAGTCACTCTTTAATGAAGCTTAAAGTATAATAATAATAATTAAATATGTTGTCAAATCCTTTAAATATTAACAACACAACAATTTCTATATTAGCATAAAAATAGGTAATAATTATAAAGTTATCATTTATTTTGTATTTTTTGATAACAAATATTCAAATATTTTATTTGTCATTATGGTCTGTTGATGGCAAAAATCGGAATTAAAAATAATTATTAAGATGAAGTCAGACAAGTATGAGAGACATTTTCCGTGGAAGCCTGCTTCATTTTGTGGTCATCGACCGGTTTCGGGCGTTCGCCCATCTTCAGGATGCGCTTTTCAGACAGTGTGCCAACACAGACTCGTACAGAGACTTAGTTTCACACTAACTCTCTACTAACAGAGAGTTAACTAACACTAACAGAGAGTTAGTGTGAAACTAAGTCTCTGTACGAGTCTGTGTTGGCACACTGTCTGAAAAGCGCATCCTGAAGATGGGCGAACGCCCGAAACCGGTCGATGACCACAAAATGAAGCAGGCTTCCACGGAAAATGTCTCTGATGCTTTCCAGCTCTGCGGAACCAACCACCACCTCAGACAAGTATGGTTTGGGGGTTAGTCATTTGGAAATCAATGACTACGTTATTTGCACACTTCCTGCATTTAATTGTACATTATATTGTTGAGTTTAAATAACTTTAAAGTTCTATTACAATTACTAGCATATCGTATGTTTCTTTTTTATATTGATTTAACTATATGAGCTTCAACTAAACTCTTTTTAACACGAGACTAAATTTGTTCCCTATAAGGACTATTCACATAAATAGTTCTAAAGAACTAAATTATCATCAGAGATATTTTCTGTGATAGCCTGCTTCTTTTTCGCCTATCATCAGAATGCTTTTTGTGAAAAAAATGTGATAACATAGAGTTGGACAGAGCAAATTTAGTTGATAACACTGTTTACTCTGTGCAAGTTTATGTTATCACACTGTTTTGACAAAAAACATCCTGATGATCCCGGAATGCCCGAAACCGGTTGATGACCACAAAAAAAAAAGAAAAAAAAAAAAGGCTATCACGGAAAATATCTCTGATACTTTCCAGCCCTGCGGAACCAATCACAACAAAAAAATAAAATAGTGTAAAAAATATAATTTAGGATTATCATTGTCTTATTTTCCCATTCGTAGGGCGACCAATTCTGACAACTGCTTGCGAATATGAAAACATTTTACCTAGTTACTAATAATTATTGGAATTTTTGAAACCGTTTTAAATAACTTTAACATGCAATACATAAACATAAGATATATTTTCATTCCCCACATTTCCATTTTAATCTTATCATTAAATGATGGAATTTGTTTGAGAAAGAATTGTATCATGTTAATTAAGACAATATTCTGGAAAAGACTTACTGTCTTATAAATTTAGATTTGTTAATTAAATTTTGAAGTTTAGATTCTATTTTATACAAAGAATGTTTGTTTTCTTTTTTTGTATGAAATACTTATACTTCTTATCATATATAGCACGATATTGTATTTCTTATCTCCATTGTATTAGGTTAAGCACGTCTTATAGGTTCTAAGCGATTCCAATAATACTCGCAAGGATTTTGGTATAAATACGGGGGCCATATACTGAGTCTGTCCATATTTAACAATTCTTAATACAGATTCAAGAGTTTTTACAATTCCATAACTACTCTTCAAGAAGACAATGATCTATCAAGAAACCTTAAGAAATTTCTGTCAGAACTTTGCCACATGTATTTTGGACAACTAATAAAATCTCATCTTATTTGTCTATTGAATAGCTCTAATATTCAAATGATTAAATATGCCCTTCATGCCTGGTTTTATCGCCAACAATTTATCCAAGAATTCAACTTCCACTCCAGTAATTGACAATTCTGCACTTCTTTGTATATTTATAATTTTACTTTTTGCTCTTGTATTTTAATTCAACTTTGGTATCTATTTATTTATCAAGTCGCTTCCAGTTCTCTTTTCTTTTTTCTTTTATATTTTCATTTCATTGTCTGTGTTTAATTTTATTCCTTTTTTTTTTATTAAATTATAATTTCCATTGTTCTCTTTATGACAACACTAAGATGATACGTTTGGTACTTAACGACCTCCAGCAGACGGATCTATTCCATTGCTGCATAATACTTTATAAATTTATTTTTTGTATGCGGTCCTTAAAATAAAATATTATTATCTATCCATCTAAACTTTAAGAAATATACAATAGTCTGAAGTCGTTAAACGATCACAAGAATCTCATTCGAGTCACCAATCTACAATATCAAAGCGTTAACTTCGCCAAACGTCGGCGCTAATCATTCTCACAATCTGCACTCTTTACCCAAATAACCAAATTACTATGCCCATAAAAATTGTGACTAAGAGTTTTAAGAGGTGACCTCAGAAGTCAAAGCGCCCCCCCCCTTTAAAGTTTCAAATTTTGCGTGTATTTACTTTCGAAAATCACATCATTTCCCAGCATTGGCATATACCAAAAAGAATTTGAAATCTGCGCTTTCTACGGTTTATCATATTTGAATTAAGCTGTTCGTATTATACGCACAAAATTTTTCTTTTTTTTTTTGCAGCTCACACGGCTCAAAACCGGTGAAATTTAAATTAAAAAATCGGACATAAAATGTTTCTTTTTACAGCAGAAAAAAGAAAATAAATATTTCAGAATATCTAACTATATTTCTGGAGGGAATAATCTGTTCAAAATCTGTCATGGATGGATTAATATTATTCTTCTTAGCAGTTAATAAAATTAAATAGCCGTTTTAATTAGTAAATAATCTGTAAAATTATTTTAAAAATAATAAAAAGATTAAACAACGCAAAAAATAGAAATAAAGAAGGCAGTAAAATATGTCTGGAGGAGTCAGGACTTACTACATATTATGGTAGGAATTAAGCTAATTTGTAAGATTGTACTTTCAATTATAAGTGGAGTTATAAAAAAAATGTTTATAATAATAATAATATATGGTAATTATTATAAAAAGAAATAACAATTAGTTTATAAACTTAAAAAAAAACAAACGTTTTTTATAATAACATTTATAAAAATATACTGTAACATAACGTATAACAGAAATGAGAAAACATGACAGCAACTCTATATATATATATACCTATATATAAATTATCATAAATGTAAGAAATTTATAAGTGATGAGAAAGCAACATGTTGAAAACTATAATTATAAAGAATAGTTCAGTATATTGTTTTATATATACATATATGTTAATGACAGTTTGCACCTCGCCACTAATTAATGTTCGTTATCTCACTTTTTTTTTAACAATATATATGTATATATATATGTGTTTGTGTTTTTATGTAAAATATGGATATGAATTATATATAATTAATTAATAACAATAATTGAACGGTCAATAAAGTATTTTCTCTGATGAATCGCATATTTTCCTAATTCAAATTTGATTTTACTTTACCAGTGTCATAAGCACATACATCCCAGAACCCCTCTCATAATTTAATGTTCCCAGAAAAAAATGTCTCAAATAAAGTATTAAACCTTTAGACATTATTTATAACCTTAAAAGCTGGGAAAGGTTATATATATTTTTTTAAAAGGATAAAACTCACTTTTCCATATATTGTGCTATATAAGCATCATTTCTCCACAACCAAACAATTGAAACCCCAAAGTATATTATTACTGCTAATTAGTGGACAATAATGAGAGAAATGAAATCTGTGTGAAGCAACCATCCGACTCTCTCATAATGCAAGTATTTTTTTATAATGGAATCAAACCTTTACCACCATGCCACTAAGTGCACCTCAACAACGCATTACCGCCTCTACCACGCGTACTGTAATCGTAGTGATGATTGAGGTTTAAGTTATCTCCCCTTAGAAGCTGATTCTGGTGGAGGAGAAATTAGGATAAAAAGCCGTAAATCTGAGGGCTTAAAGGAAGTCGCCAAATTAACAAGTCTCAAAATCAATTTTGAAAGGTAGCCCATTGCTGTTCAAGCGATTTACATCAGCCATTGCTACCATTCTAGATTCATTTCCAACATCACGAACTTCTCATTGTCACCCTACTACCCTCTCTATATACTCTTCTGTCTCATTCTCTCTCACTCTCTCTCCATTAAGTAACTCGTAAAATGTAAATTTGTGTATATTGTCAATGCTGTGGTCATCATTTCGTCGTTCATCAACTTTTTCCATTCTAATTAACAAATTTCTTTAAAATTGCAATAATTATTGAATTTTTTAATGGAGCTTCCATTACATATAAATAGCGCCCTCCGACTAACCTCTTTGCAAAGCTTTTAAATTTAAGCCTAAATCCCAATGTCCAAAACTCTTTAAAATTAACTTTCCTGGCCAAATGTTTTTTTCAAATGAAAATGTTAAGTCCAAATTTTGTGTAGTCAATTTAAAGAAAATTGCTGTAGCAGTTTTCCTAGGATGTTGCGTGAAAACTGAAATAACTTTTCAATAAAGTGGCACTTCTGGCTTGATGGATTTTTGACAATACTTCCACTTATAATAGCGATAAGAGGAAATTATAACTGATGCTGGAAATTACTCTCATAAGCAGCTTAGACCCTTGCAAATATGCACTCATTCACATAACAACTTTAATTTTTTGTAATCAATTTAATTTAAAATAAATAAAAAAATATGATTTTAGATAATATACAGGGTGTCCCAAGGTATATGGATAACGACTTTTTCTCGGAAAGTACGATAGCTAGAAAAAAACTAAAAATACGTGTCCCCGTAGTTTCTGATCTATTTCTTTGGTCGTAAGGTACAATTGGCAGCAAAAAACATGTATATGCATCTCTAATGTTGAGGGCCAGTTCGAGCAAGATCTGTAATTAACGAGGAGTAAAATTTATAATAAAATAATACTTTTCTTCTTATTCAATCAAAAAACCGTTATAATATCATTTTGAAATTTCTTATAGGAACCATGTTTTCATCCATAACTTGTAAAATATCGCTCAAAGAAAAAAAAAACCGTTCAAGTAAATTTTTCTTACAAAAAAAATGTTGTAAAAATGAAGTTGGTGCCTGTATCTCGCTTCTCGAAGCACAAAACAAATTTACAAATTAAATTTGGATTTCTAACAAAAAAACTACGGGGACACGTATTTTTTTAGCTATCTTAGTTTCAGAGAAAAAGTCGTTATCCCATATACCTTGGGACACCGTGTATACGAGTTAAATCTTCATATTTAAAATTCGATTCTAACGATTCAATTATGTTTGCTATAATTTAATAAATAGGAAATTTCTTCTTCGAGGATCTAAAGATAAAATCCAGAAGAAATTTCAGGTTTAATATCTTCCCTCAACGATAAAGCTTGGTATAATTATATAAGGTATATCTCTTAGAAGAAAAAAAAAAAAAATATCACAACTTAATGGAATTATAAGAATTACATAAAACAATTTTAATCACCCTTTCACTGTTTTTGTTAATTTAAAAAAAAAACAATCGAAAAACTATGACTCAGGCTTTTCATACAAAAATCACAATTTTGTTTAATAGTATTTTTACAAGAATTTCAGATATCCAAAACGATCAATCCAATCAATATAGAAATTATAATTCTTAACTTGATCATTTTGACCTTTAATTTGAAACTATCTATTATGATATTATATACTATTGGTTAAGTTTGAACTATGATCTCAGTTCTGGATGAGATTGATTCTAAGGCAATATATATTATTGGATAGGACAGCTGGTAGAGTTACATAACTCAATATTTTTTATTATATATCTATTTTTATATATCACGGTAAACAAAATATATATTGTGGAATAAAAAAAAAAAGTTTCTTTATTTATATAGCCCCTTTTTGCTAAGGAGACGTACATAAGCACAAGTTTTAATTGAATAACCAAAGATAAGGCTTCTGCCATTGGGTATTTAATGAACAAAGTGAGAGAGTCAAAGCAATAATAATAAAGGATTAACAGCAAGAATTTTAAACATTTAAGTTCAAAATTACCTTAAATTGGTAAACATTAGCTGTATATAAAAGTGTAGCTTACAAACAGTAAGACAGAAATTTATAATCAAAATTTCAGAATAATTTTTCGGCTAAGACATCATGCGCAATTTTATTTAGTAAATTGCATTATTTTGAAGATTGCGCTTTTGTGATAAGTTCATGAATGAAAAATGGCCGGTGATTTAGAAAAAGTGAATATGACATCCCTCATTCTCGATTATTAATTTTTTTTTCTTTTTTTTTCCTTTATCTGTTTTTAATTTAAGGCGCGTCATCTATGGTCATTGGCGCCCGGATAATGTGCTCTCTTTACCATTGCCAATCACTGGACCGTACAGGCTCCAAGGAAAAGAAAATCTAAGTACAGCACCACTGAGCCATCACTTTCCTGATTACTAATTTTGAATGCAAATGTAGTGAGCATGGGGGATTTTAACTCCCCCCCCCCCGCTGAGATACATGTTTTGCAACTCCGCTAATATTTTCACTAATTTTTTATATGTGTTTGTGAACAAAATAACTAGAGAAAGAAAGATCGCAGATGCAAATTCTGGAAGTTAAGTGTTTCGATTAATCGGAATTGTGTCTTCATCAAATGAGTTTTAAAGTTGAATATGTGGATGGGTCCGCTATGCTGGATAATATCAGGTATTTTATTATCCATCGTAGCATGCATATTCATTTTTTCCTGGCCGGTTTCGGATATTCATCCAGCGTCAGAGCAGACTCACCAAGTTCGTCTAGAGAGTTCACTTCTACTTAATGTTTCTGTGTGGGCAACACATTTATACCACAAACAAACCAACAAGTGTGAGCGTGACAGAAACATTAAGTTGAAGTGAACTCTCTACATGAGCTTGGTGAATTTGCTCTGATGATGGATGAAAATCCGAAACTGGTCTGGAAAAAAATGAATATGCATGCTACGACGGATAAAATACTAGAATTTTTAAAGTTGTTGGGGTTATTTCGGAAACGACTTAAGCGATTTGCTTTAAAAATTGAAAGGTTACCTGGACACTGAAACTTTTTTATTTTTTTGGGAATTTGACTTTAGGTTAAATAGGATAGGATTACATGATTCTATTTAATAATTCTAAGTTTGTAGAAAAAAATTGTCAATTTTGGGGGGGGGGGCGCTACAGTCCTGAAAGGACCTGGGCCTCCTCAACCAGCTTCCTCCATTCCTCTCGATCATGGGCTCTCAAATGCCATCTACGCACGCCTATGCTCCTCAGGTCCGCCTCCACATCATCGAGCCACCTCATACGAGGCCTTCCTCGATGACTTCGACCCTCTGGAGTGCCATAAAGCATCCTTCTGGGCAAGCATTCCGGCTCCATCCGCTCCACATGACCCAACCACCTAAGGCGTCCTTGCTTAATGAAGGTCCTTGCTACAAGGTTCGGTTCCAGGTATAGATCCTTCAACTCTACATTCGACCTAATCCTCCGCTGATCTCGCTCCTTCACTGGCCCGTAAATCTTTTTGAGGATCTTCCTCTCCCAGACATTCAAAGCCCGCTCGTCTTCCCTTGTCCAAACCCATGTCTCACTTGCATAAGTAGCTAATGCTCTTATCACCATCTTATATACCAGTAGCTTTGCACGTGTAGATAACGCTTTAAAGCGCAACATATTGTAAATCGCGAAATAATATCTATTGCCTGTAGCGATTCTCGCCTTAATGTCAGAGCTAACGTCATTCTGCTCGGTAACAACCGCTCCTAAATATTTGAAGCCTTTTACCCTCGCAAATTTATAGTTCATCATCTCGATGAAATTTTCTTCTTCTGCCCGTGTTTCTTGCGGTTTTCATGTATATTTGTCTTATCCGCATTTATTTGTAAACCGAGCTTCTTTGTCGCTTCCTCAAACTCCTGAAAAGCTCCAGCTAAGGCATTCATAGTGCACGCCGTTATCACGGTGCTGTGCTGAGTGAGACGATTACAAATAGTCCCATGTGGGTTTGTGCGAATGGCGCTTATTGCTAGTTCTAGGGCCATATTAAATAGAATGGGTGAAAGAGGATCCCCCTGTCTAAGGCCTTATTTACCTCAAATTCCTCGGACAGTTTTCTCTGAATCTTCACACGGCATCTGGCGCTTTCTAGAGTCATGCTGGAGAGTCTAATTAATTTCTCCGGTATTCCCAAGGATCGAAGTCCCATCCAGAGTCTATTTCTGTCCACACTGTCGTACGCTTGTCTGAAGTCCACAAACAGGTGGTGTAGGTGACACTGAACTCCCATGACTTTTTAACATTACTCTTATGGAGAATATGTGATCAATTGTGGATCGTTCACGTCTGAACCCACATTGATAATCCCCGACTTCCCTTTCCATCCAAGCGGTAATTCTTTTCGCCAACAGAACGGATAAAACCTTATAGCGTACCAAAAGCATAGCAATTCCACGGTAGTTTTCACACTTCAGTTTGTCACCTTTTTTGTGGATTGGACATATGATTGCCACTCTCCAATCTTGTTAGTCCATATGTCCCATAGTAGCTGGTATAATTCTTCAATAAATTCTTCAGCACTGGCTTTATCAGCTCTGCTAGTATTTCGTCGAGACCAGGGGATTTATGTTTTTCAGTGACATGAGAGCTTCCAAAATGTCTTCAGTTTCAGGCGGAACTTCCTCTTGCGCTAGACAGATATTGCAATTGCATTTGGTCAGCCCCTTCATTTCTAAAAGGGTTGAGTAAGGAGCTAAAATGCTGAACCCATCGCCTCATTATGGATTGAACAGCCATTAGAAGAACGCCTTCTCTGTCTAAAAGCGAATTCATTCTCGGCTTAAAACCCTTCTTCAAATCTTTTAAAACTTCTTCATAGAACTTTCGACTCTTTTTTTCTACACATCATCTTAGCTTCCCTCCGCTTTACTCTAAATTCCTCTACCGTTGCCCTTGTAACATTCTTCTTTGTGACATTTTCAATCTCGCCTTTTTTCTTTCCTCCATGGCTTACCTACACTCATCATCAAACCAATCATTCTTTCCACCTTTTCTGCTTTCTCCTAGGACTTCCTTAGGCGCACGATATCAAAACTTCACGCATTCTCATCCATCTGGTCTCCATATCTGCTTCCTCCCCATAATGTGACTGTTGGCCTTGTAAGCTTCTTCTCACTTCTTCTTTATATCTTCCTTTTATTTCCTTATCTTTCAGCTTATCTAGTAGGAATGTTGTAACTTTTTCAGATCTTACACGTATGCTTACCGCTATTTTTTGCCGGGTTAAATAGAATAGTTAAACATGATTCTATAATAATTCCAAGTTTGTAAAAAAATTATCAATTAGCTGTAAGAAAATAAGTTGGAAGTGTGTCATATGAAATAATTAAAAAAAAAAAAAAAATCTACTGTGAAACACTCATACAACTTTCTTTTACTTCTGTTACTATTTATAATTATATCTAAAATGATATATTTACTTTAAACTTCAAATTTCACTCATTTTTCCTAACACAAATATAGAGATGGCGGTGGCGGTAGGGGCAAGAAACCACCTACCAACCCGAGCAGGTAGACTAGTGGATTTACTGTAGTCGTGAAGAGCGCACGAAATAAGATTAACCTAAACCCGCATATAACACTTGATTTTGAAACGCCATAATTGCATTACGCCTGTCTAAAAATTATTTTGTTGAAGATTTAATATGCCTGTAGTTAGCATTCCCATGTTTAAATAACATCGTAATAGTTATTTTCGTCAAAAAAACTTATTCTGTAAAGTCATACTTCCGGTGGTGAACCAATTTTCCTCAAATCTGAAATTCTAGTGAAATGTGATGATGTGATGTGATATTGTAGTTTGTAATGCTTGCTTGTGGCGTGAGCGGTTTTGTAAAGGGCTTTTGTAAAGTAATATATGTTTAAAAGAGTGAAGTATTAGAAATAAGAAAGTAGTCAATTGGGTGATGTTTTGTTGTAGTAGCAGTTGGTGTAGCAAGAGCGGTTTAGTAAAAAGGCTTATAAGTATACGAGGTTTGTAAATTAAGTAATGAGACTGATTTTCTAGTGTTCGATTGGCAACACTGGAGACGCGGCGCATGCGTGGTAGGGCAAGTAAACATCTGATACACGTCCAGTGCAAATTTGAAAATGCTAGAGTTGTTGCACTGTCCGTAGTGACTTTTTTTGTGAGCAAGGTTTTTTCAGTGCGTTTTAAAAATGAGTGACATCAATTACGAGCAACGTTGTGCTATCAGGTTTTGCTTCAGACTTGGGCACAGTGCAACGTAAACGTTTGAAAAACTGTGCCAGGCCTATGGAGACAATGTTTTGTCGAGAGCACAGGTTTTTAGGTGGTTTAAGTCGTTTGCAGAAGAAACGGAATCAATTGAAGACGCTCCTCGCAGCGGAAGGACTTCATCTTCAAGAACCGACGAAAATGTTGGCAGAATCCGCGATCTCGTGCGTTCAGATCGTCGTTTGACAGTCCGAACGATCGGCGAAGAGTTGAATTTGACTCACACAACCGTTCATCAAATTTTGACTAATGAATTGGGGATGAGCAAAATTTGTGCAAAAATTGTTCCGAAAAATAGTAGTAGAAAAATAGTATTTGGCCAGTAATAACATTCCTGTAGCTCCTCAGCCTCCTTATTCACCCGACTTTGAATCCATGGACTTTTTTTTGTTCCCCAAATTGAAAAATCACCTCAAGGGACGTCATTTTGGAACACTGGAGAATATTCAAACAGCCGTAACCGACCAACTGAAGTCTATTCCAGTATCCGAGTTCCATCACTGCTATGACGAATGGAAGAATCGTCTTCAGCGTTGTGTGGCTCCCCAAGGTAGTTACTTTGAAGGGGACAATGTTGAATTATAATTTTATTTGAATAAAAAAAAAGATAAAAAAAATCAGTCTCATTACTTAATTTACTCGCCTCGTAT